>JANHGN010010863.1:30668-52342 GCA_024605025.1 Megaceryle maxima
TTTTTCGGTTGGCTCTTTTTTTTTTTTTTTTTTTTTTTTGTGTGTGTTTGTTTTTTTTTTTTTTTTTGGGGGGGGTGTTGTTTTGTTTTTGTTTGTTTTTTTTTTTTTTTAATATTAATCTTAAAGGCTGTAAGATTGTAAAGGCTACTCAAGGTCCTTTTTTCCTCCTCAGAAATTAACAGGATGTGCCAGCTTATCTACAGCCTTAGAGCAGAAATACGCACCTCCCTCCTTACTTCATTATGTGAAATGTATCTGTCCTACCTCCAAACTGCAGACTTTGGACAGATCTTAGAAATAAACACAGGACTGTATTACTAATGAGGTACTAATAAATCCTAATCACTGTCTGAATCTCAACACTCAGCGGACCAAGCTTGGACATTTTATGGAAATAAAATGTGTGTGTCATTTTCTGGTGATAGAGTACCTTATGAATGAGAAAGGCTTCACTGGACACACTCAAGAGGACCAAGAAATCTACATGGAAGTTACCACCTAGACAGTCCTTGCTTCCTTTATCTCTGACTTGTCTTGAAAAGAAATAATAACAGTTCAGCTGAAGATTTCTGCCAGCAATTTCAGATCTGCTGCCACCATTTGAAAGAGCTCGTCCCTTTTCTACACTTACAAGTGCTCTCAAAAATTCAGTGAGCGTTTTCTGCCCTGAGACTCAGACTCCATTCTCCACTTGAATGGTGATGTGATGTTGGTACATGTCACCGCAAAGCCCATCTGCCCTCTTGTGAATACTCAATTGAAACTGTCCTTTCAAGTGGCTGTTACTTCCATAATAGGAAGGACTAGGGAAAATTAAGATTTTTAATGACTGAGCCCCTTTTTACACTGTCAATTATAGGATAATGCTGAGCTCAGTTTAATTTCTTCCTTTAAGTTATCTCCAGTTTTCGCTTCATATCAGAGACTTATTCTCTTCCTTCTAAAAGTGTTCTGATTGAATTCAAAAATACTGAAGAGAGCCTTCAAAAAACCTTTGAGCTTTTGTTTCGAAAGCACTAAGCTATTTGTTTTTGTGGCAGAAAGATCCCTTCGCATGGTTTTCTCAGCTCATATATGGCTTCTGATGGTAGTCTCTCAGGACTAGCTGAGAGACAGTTAGGGGAAGCACCATCATTTTGCTCACAGGAGCACTGTTTCCTAGAGATGATCGCACGCTGACTGACAACATGGATTTTCATCCCTACCTTTACCAAGCACTACATAATTGCAAAGGAAACCAGGCACTATGCTGGTTTTGGCAGCATCATTCATTCATTCATTCATCCATCCATTCATTCTCCTGGGTCTTCAAGACCTTCTTCTACATAAATTGCAAATATAAAGCTTGTTCAGATAAAGAGCTTGTAGACATGGAAGTCTACAAGAATACCTTTGTCACATGTATAATTTTCATGCAGAACCTCTAAGTCCCCAGGTTTTAATTCCATAATTTCATGGTTACTTTTTACTGAATTGGGTAAAAGCTATAAAACAAATAGAAAGGAAACAGAAACTATCTTCTGTCTTGTTTCTATTTTGCCATTAATAGTCTTTTGCCAATACATGTTAAGACAATGGGTTGAGCATGCTTCAATGGCGTTCCAGATTTCCAGAGTCCCATCTCTACTGGGGCTTTCAGTCATATCATTCCTCTTTTTAGGGTATTTTCTTAATTCATTGTATTGCCGGCACGCTGTGCTGCTCAGCAGTCATGCAAAACTGAGGAGGCTGTTGTAACTGTTCCACATGAAGCATCCCAGCAATGTCTGTTCAATGCTGTGTAACAAGAGCATCTGCAAAACATAGTGGAGGCCATTTCACATGCACACAGACTGTAAAAGATCCTTATTGGAACAGCAAGCGCACAGTTCCTCCTCTCCCCATATCTATGTGGTAGCACACTTTGGTCTCAGCTCTCAGGCAGAAATACTCTATCGTTGCTGCACAATCTTACATTGGAAAGCTGGTCTGTGATGCCCACAGTAATGGTGAGGGTAGCGCCTTAAATGCAGGTACTTGGGCTTCTCTTCAGTATCACAAGTGCACTTCATTTTTTAAGGACTTTTCTTCACAGAGTAAGCCTACATCAGTAAGTGATATAAGTACTGAGCATCACAAAAAGGCAAGGAACAAGAGAGGTTTCAGCATGTATCAGAATGTAAGCATTAAATACACCAGTATTATCACACAAAAACAGTGAGCAGGAGAGAAAAAAAGCACTAGTGATATAATTGCAGATGCCGTGTCATTTTTGCAACATTTGAATATTTTCAGTAGTTCACAAATGCTCTAAAGAGCTGCAATTTTATGCAATTCTTCCCCTTATTTTTACTATCCAGAAAGATCTTTAACTGAAATTACTGTTGTATGCTCATGTTATTTAAATACTAAAAAGACAGAGATAGATTTATGGTTTACTTCCCACACTGTAAATGAAAAAGACATCTCTAAGTACATTAAACTGTGCACAGGAAAAAAAAAATCAATCTTTTTTGTTAGGTGAGATATATATTGACTGTCAGTGTATGCTATGGACAGTTTCATCCACAAATGATGGGGAGGGAGGACAGATTAAACATTTTCAAGGAAAACACTTTCCCAGGGACAAGCACAATACAATTTACTTTTAAAAACCTATAGAAGGCTTATCCGATCTTGTTGCCAAAGTCTGGTTCACTGGAGTCTGAGTAAAAAACGTGTAATTGCATTAGAGCAAACAATAGCCTTAAAGCCTGATTTAGACCAAGTGGGACTACACAATAAAGACCAAAAGGAACGTAAGATTATTTGTTTCTCCAAACCACCTGTCCTTAATATTAGATCATCTCTGCAGAAAAGAGCCCCTGAACATACATCACAGACATATCTGTTATCTGCAGCAAAAGGTGGTGTTCCCACGGTTCTCAAAGAACAACCTGAGCCTTGTCAGCAACTCCCCATGCAGGGAGCATCATAAAATATGTTTAAACTTATAGATAAAATCTACAATCCTAAATAGCACAGATAAACAAGTTCCACTCATTTGCTTCATGCTCCTGGTCAGACTGGTGCTTTTCAAAATGTTACACATTACACATACACTGCTACTGACACTTCACAGCAGTGGTCCAAGCTCATTCCAGCATAACTCCAGTGAAAAGCAGTGCAGGTTCAGACTGTAAACAGTTATGACTGGACCCAGACAGTGGACCTATACCAGACATGAACTTAGTCAAATATGTGGGGGGAAAAAGAAAAAAAAATAAATTATAGTTAACATCTTTAAAACATTTATAAAATACTGCTAAAAATAATGATTTCACAATTGTTAAAAGCCAGGTTTAAAATTCAGATGTATTAGGATTAACTCCCAGTTAATTCAGGACCACATAACATCCTTTTCTGTGGTACAAGTCTATTTCTCACATAATTTTTCATTTGGAAAATGGGAACTTAACCACACAGATAAAGATTTTCAGGCACCTGGTTAAGATTTCAAATCCACACAATCCTAACAACCTAGCTTTTCAGTAAGCACTCTTATTCCTGTCCACATGACTTCTTTTGATTTTTCTTATGCCATTTCAGAAAGGGTGTTTGTAGCATTAGGAAGCATTTGTCATTCAAACATGGGGCTTTGCTACCATAGCCAGGCCATTAATTCTTTCTAAGTTTTTCCTTTTATATTACATGACAAACATCGCATTTACAAAGCTTTTGTACATATTCATGTACACTGAATACAGTGCAAACGCTGCTGTGAATCTTGCAAATTCAACACTGGCTCACAGCTTCCAAGTCCTTTGTTATCAAGCTGCATCTAAGCTACATTGTCAATTACAAATCAAAATTCTGCTGTCAGAAGTAATATTTCTTGATATTTTCAGATTCAACAGCGTGCCCAACTAAAAAAACTACTTTCAAGAGACCAGATCATTCATCCATATCATATAGTATAAGCTGACTAAAACTTAGTTAAAACAAACAACAAGAAAGAGTAGTTTTATAAGGGTCAAACACTATAAAATGGCATCACCTTCTTAGACTGATTTCATGGTGCTTTCTTAAAAAGAGAAAAGCTCTCGACATGGTATCTGGGCAAACAAATAATGGTTAGATATAGATGTTTTGTCTGTTGGATATTAATATGAAATATTTGGAAAACTCTAACATCTAACAATAATAATTGCATAGAAATGAGTTACATTCACCTGTACTTTAAAGGTCCTTTCATATATCCCAAAATGGTGCAAACTCATATATTCCCTGCTTCTCAGTTTATACTGTCGTTAGCAAAATAGTTTATCCCCAAATACAGCTACTCAAAGAGTCATGTTTATTTAAAAAAGAAGTTTAAAAAAAAAAAAATTGAAAGGAAAGGAGGGGAATTGACCAGATCCAAGTCTGAAATGTTATAGAAATGCCCCTTCATACCCTGAAGTGACACAAAGATGGAAGGAAACGAAATGTAACAGAATGAGTGTAAGCACAGCAGGGTAAAGAAAGTATGGGAACTGAATGAGACGTAAGAGACAGCTTGCCAGGGTAAAGCTGCTAACCCAGATCTCCAAGACTGTAAAGCTAACCCCAGAAAATGCCTTTGAATCATGCAGATCAGAAGTCCAAATGCCTATCAACATGATAACTGGAATTCATCAACATTACATATAGCCTAAGACCACATCATCTAATCTTTGCAGCTTTGTTATGAATTGGCCCATTTACTTAAAGATGACAAGATCTGTCAGAAAAAAACCCAAAATCTGTCCGTATAAGCTCTCCCCTATTCAAAGTGCAAAAAAAATACTGAACTTTTTTTTTTTCCTCAGAAACTGATCTTATACTATTAAGCAATTGTTTTAAACAATTACAATGAACAACCCCTCAAATATTTTTTTTTCCTGGAAGTATGTTTCACATCACTTAGCTCCAAAAGAAAACTTTCTTCTTAATTCCCAGAGAGGACTTAGAATACTAGCCTCACCATCTTTTGAAATTACTTCAGAAATTTCCTTCTAGAGGTCAAAAATCCTGAACAGATCAGAGCACATTTAAAGGCTCAAAACATTCTTCCATGGCTGTTTAGCACAGCAAGATGCCTTCAGCATTACAGCCCGTGCTGTCTCTTTGAACAACATACACCTTATGTATTTTCTTGGGAAGACAAATTTCACGTTCTGGCTTTAGGCCGGTCTCCAGCTCTTGGTGATTCACACCATATTGTCTTGCTATAGCAAGACAATCCTCACAAGCATCCTCACCCCTGTCATGTCACATAGTGAAATAACATGTTTTACTATATATTCTTTATGTGACCTCATCTCCACCTTTCTCCACCTTTTTATAATTAACTTAATTAGAGTGAATGCCAAAGAAACTTTGGTGGTTTGGACATTTACTATAAGCTGCCAGCAATTCATGTGATTCACAGCCAGGGGTAAGTGCGTATGTCATATGCCCAGGCGTCTCTAGAGCAGTGTGAAAGGCATGTAACAGGTAACAAGTGAAATCACATTCTGGGAGAATGAGTAATACTTTTGCCCTTTGCTCAATTTTTTTGAAAACTTGAAAAAAGGTTAAGTTATATTTCATGGAAAATGTACTAAATAAGGAGGATTTTCTTTTTTTTTTTTTTTTTTTTTTTTTTTTTTTTTTTTTTTCTTCTTCTCCCTCTGGCATAACAATCATCCTCTGATGTGCTTATCTGCTTCCCTCCTCTGCTCTGTGCCTCCTGTCCCTACTCCCCACTCCTCCTTCATTATGTGTTGTGGGAAAAAAGGCACAGCTTGATATGTTCCCAAATATATTTGGATATTTGACCAGCAGAACCAATGAACAATTTTCAGCTATAAAATTGTTCCAAAATTAAAAGCAACATTTTAATTTTCAATAATTGGCATAAAATAAATGAGATCAATGTGTTTAAATGGAAAGTTTAAACTTTAAGGGAAAATAACATTCAGAATTTTAGAAATTATATCAAAGGCATCACCTAATTCTCTGAGCATCTTTGATGAGCTTTCAGAAATTAAACCAAATACTTTATTATTATTATTAAATTAACTGATGCTATTTTAAATAAAATATTAAAGGTTTTTGATCTGCAGTACTACCAGTGCTGTTTAAAGCAGATAGTTCAGATAGGTTATATAGAATAAATTTTGGGAAGAAAGTTTTCCAGACAAGCTGCAATTTTAGACATTCAGTCTTTTGGGATTAATCAAAACTTGTGTTAATTTATAGGATTACAGTGTTGCTTAATAAGAGTTACAGTAGTAAAGGCACAAGATAAAATAAGAAATACGTAGATATTTCTAAATTTAATTTGAATCTTCTGAGATTGCTGCCTTTTAATTTTTTAATAATCTCTAATACTTCAGAACACAGCATATAAAGATACATTTTGCTCTTTCTTACCAAAATAACTGTAACATTCATAATTAATACTGAAAAATTACCTATATTCATCTAGGTTCAGTCTAATTAAAATGTCAGCAACAACCAAGTAAAGAAAGACAACCCTAAAACCAGACTCTGAAATATGTTCAAAATATTAGGGTCAGACTTTGATATCCTCACCGAGCAGTACATTAAGCAGTAAACAGTTTCAAAATTCTTCAAAAACACTAATCAGTAGTACAAGTAGGGCTGACAAGATGTGAGCAAAATGGAACTTTCTAATTTTCTAAAATGTTTAGTGATGAGAACTCTATTTCTGTATTCATGGAACTAAGTGATAAAATAATGCTGCTTTCTTTCATTATCTGTGTAAAATAAAGGTCATCATCTGGCTACAAAAATCAAGACCTAAAAGACACTATTATATGAGCTCCCAGAAAATCCTAGTCATCTATATTCATACCTGAACTTTGTCTGCACACACTGCATTGATGAATATTAGTGTATTGGACAGACAAACATCATCAGCTCAACACGGTCAGTAGTTTTGAGTTTCATTACCAAACAAAACATTTTGTGAGCAAAGTGATTTCATTAGCATATTGAAACGACTGACTGGCTCTGTCTGAAGGTCATTTAAAATTCTTTGAAATACAAGACAAAATTTTAATTCTTAAATCTCTGATAACATTTAAAATGTATTATTCTTTAGGAAAGTATTTAATAATTCTTACTAAAAAATTAATCCACATAAATTGATTAATCATTACCAAGCAGTGTTAAACCTGGGAACAATGCCTTCTCAGTAAAAGAATAATCATTGTGGTATAGCACCACTTTACCCTTCAGTATCTCCTTTCTTCTAAAGACCTCATTGTTGTCCCCAAAAGTATTGCTTCCATCTTATGGGTGAGGAAACTGATGTGTTAAGAGGCTCGCCCAAGAGAATACAAAATCAGTGGCCAGCCTAGGGATAGCAGCCAGATCTATCAATGACATTTTGATTAGTGACTCACTTACAAAACTATATGACTTTTAAATGTATTCCTATGCCATGGTAGAAAGCCCTGAATGTCTCACCAGGTGGACATAAGGACTCAAAATTCCATTTGCACTTCCCAGCATGTGACCAAGGGCAAAGGCCCATACTTGTCCATTCTCCAAATCTGGAAACCCCTGTCCAAGATCTGTGCTCATTCAGTCTTAATACAAGATGACAGCTGAGAGTTCATGCTCTCATTTCAAATATAAGCCAGAATGAGGGTTCAGAAGAGGGGGCTTTCTAGTGTTTTTCAAAAGGTGAGGAGCAAAATGCTCTCATTCTTATACACACCTCTCTTAAAATTTGCTCAGGTAAAAGTCATAAAGTGAGAACCTTCCCAAAGTGAGACACAACTAAGCTCAAACAATAATGACGGAGTGATTGTCACAATTTGCATGGGACCATAGGAATTACTTATTGCTTGAAAGCATTCTGACCTGTTCCTGTCTCTCCAAGGCAAATATTTTAATGTTTCTTGTTGGAACTGTGTTGACAGACTGTTCACACCATCACTGCTCTGCTAACTAGGGCCTCAGTCTCCTTTAAAGCACCCTACCACAGAAACTATGCTGGGAGGCAGGCAGAACAGGGCTTTCAAATTTCCTTTTAAATCACAGCACTGCATTTTAATCTGACAGTATAAACATACAACACATGTCAAGAAGCATCTCATCATACCAGCAGGTGTGCTGGCCTGAAGGAGCAGATATTTAATAAAATACCACACCGTTTTCCAGGTGTTAGAAGAAACAAGCATAACTCAAACATCTATGTGAGAAGAGGGAAGCAGAAGAGCGGAACCCTTCTGTTTCTTTACAGAGAATAACCCTGGTCAAATGATAACTTAAGTTTAGCTCAACAGCATTTAGACCTCTAAAATTCCCTCTTTCTTCCCATGCAAGGAAGACCTTCAGTGAGAGCAGCAGTAGACTGTGGATTGGGAGTATGACTCTCGGCATGGCTCAATTATGGGTGACCTCTTCTGCTTTGTACCACACCTGAAGCTGTCATGCAATGTGGTGGCCTTTCTCATGCTCCACCACCACCAGGAAGAGGCAACTGGCCAGTTGCCACCTCCCCTAGGGGCTGTCAACCAGCCAGGGAGCATCAGCATGAGACATGGCCACCCAGAAGCTCCTATATTTCACATGCAAGATGCAACAGTCAGATAACTTTCTAGGAATTCCCTTTTGGAAAGGGATTTCTTCCCCTCCAGAGCAGTCAAACACTCCTCAGCTTGCTACTCCTTAGTGCCCACAGAAGTTCTGCAAGAAAGCTAAAGGATTCTTTCCTTCCCCTGACAGGCCAAACCTGTCTTGGGACTACACAGTACGTCAGGAGCTGGGCTTCTAAGGAAGTTCCCATTAGGACAGTCGTGCAAAAGATGCATTCAGTAAGGGGACTGCCATAGTACAGAGCACAATACACACAACCTAGAAACCTTAAACATGATTTTTCTCTGTGCACTTCTTCCTGTGAGGAGAAGAAATTTACCACAGCAAAACTTCACTATTCATCATTGCAGCCTTCCCTGCACAGTAGTGATGAGGTAGGGAAGGAGCAGGGTGCGCAAGCTGACTACTATTCTATATGTCTTTTACACCATTTACCATGATACTGCAGAGGATGAGGGGAGATAAGGAAGTTATTGCAAAGAAGACATAAGAGAACCCTTACAGTAACTTAACACCAAGAAACACGAACAGCATTTTTCATAAGTCACTGTCAAACTATCAGGTTTCTTTCGCAAGAATAATAATTATCCATGGGTGATGCTGAATAACAAGTCAGTAATACAGATGATTCTGTGCAGACTACATACTCCAAAATGGGCTCTACACAAAGAAATACTAACCTTTCCTACATGCACTACCTGTACAAATAGTGTGAATATACAGAAATATCCTTATCCACATAACAGACTAGGAAGAACACTAACAGAATTCCCCTTCTCATTCACCCTCTCTTGTTCAGATCAGTAGGAATGAGTATTTTCAGAAACAAAGGGGAAGCAAGCACAGGGAGACTGTCTTTGAGTTCATCACGGTCTTGAGGTCTACACTGATAATGGTACTATATCCCCTCCACTACATCATGGAATATATTTCTTAGTTGTGGGCTTCAACAGTGAAGTGATGATTTAAAAAAAAAAAAAAAAAAAAAAAAGGACACTTTTACTAATCTTTCTATAACACAATACATTGTAAACCACAAGAAAAACCTCAAGCCAAGCACCTATGTGAACCTTCAAAATATAATCTACTTGAGTGCATCTTCCCAACACCCTTTGGTTGAGCAAACAGATAAGGAAATTGTTCCCTTTTCTGTCACCTCATTATTTCTCTTCATTGTTTCCTCCTCTTCCCAGACCCTGCTTCCCTCCTAACTTGGAACTGTCTACAATTCTCTTTTCTAAGCTCGCTTCAACCTCTCTGTTGACTCAATCACATGCTGCAAAATCACTTGCACTAGGGGACACCACTTCTTCTTTGTTGTCCAGTAATATGCAAAACTACAAGTTGAACTAAAAAATACAATATACTAAAAAGAGACCTGGCATGTCTGAATAAAGCCAGTTTTAGCACAATTGTTCAGAGATTACATACAGTCTAACTTTTCAATATTTATCTGGAAGTTAATTTGTGAGCTATATTCCTGTTTCTTCAATAAAAATAAGTAACAAAAAAAACCAGCACATCCCCTGTCACAAAACTAAAGCAATGGTGAAGACCATCACTGTTTTCTCTGCCAGTTGCCATTTACAAGAAGGAGATCATAGTAATATTCCAAATTTATTTAACACTAAATAGATTTATTGCAGAATATCCCTTTGGATTGTCTCAGACTGACTAAATAGCTGCCTTCCCCACAGGAGAGAAGCTTTATTAGATCTGAGTAAACATAAGCTTTTGATTTTCAGTTGTTGGAGTAGTTTAAAAAAGCCAGTGAACTACCTAACTACTCTTTGCCAGAGATCACACAGGCATCTGCCCCCGTGTTTGCCCTGTGCACCCCAACACAGAGCAAAAGGAACACAAAATCAGATCTCTCATCTCTATTCTGGTGGAGAACATGATAGCTTTTCCAAATGCCTGAGGAAAAACACATCTGATTTTTTAACATGCTGATGTGATTCAGAACTATTGTTATTTATTCTGCTATATAGTCTTCATGCAGATTATCAGCAGAGCAATCTAAATGACAAATTAAGTCCTTACAGTGAAATTCTACCACTTTCAGTGACTAGCCTGAAACAAATAATTTTAGAGTTCACTTTAACAGAGAAAGCTAAGAAATATGTCATTAGAAAGGAAAAAACATATGTTGCTAGTAATGTCTACAATAACCTATTGTCTCCACATAGCAAACATGGTACCTGAGCGGAAGATTTCCACAAAGCCATCTCTTAATCTTTTTCTTAATCCAACACTCAGACTCATCTTCATGTTTGCAAAACATAACCACTTGTTCTTTTTTCCCCAAACTGTTGAAAGCATGTCCATATCATCCACAGAATATTCTTCTAAATCAATAGCCTGATGTATTCTCAATAGCAAGTCATTTTTCAAGAGGCAACAAACTTTATATAGAGAATAAATAAATTTATAAAATGAATACTTCATATCTAAAGAGAGAACTAATTGATATTACTAAGTGCCTCCACCTGTCAGAGGATTTTATTAATAGCTTAGCTTTAAATAATCATTTTTAGGTAAAGATTGCTTATTTAATTTTCACTATTTGTTCAATGTTTAAGAATGATATTTTATATCAGATTAGGAGATGACCATTTAAATTTATCACCTTTGTAGTGAAATATACTAGACCAATATTAGAAAGGAGATATATGCTGACACAAAACTATTTGTCATAAAAGAGGTAGGCAAGGCCCTATTTTACTGTGAGTTTGGACTTAAACACATAAACCAGTAAGATTTTTCCATGTTCTTACATTGAACTACATGTTAAAAATAAGGCTACTATTCTAGTAGCAGTTTTGGCAGCATACTTGGCTCTTACTGTGGGCCTGACAACTTTCTGAAGGTAACTTCTGCAAGATCAGAATTTTTCCATGATTGTGCAAGTTTTGGGTCTTTTTACAGTTCTTACACAGATCCAAAATAAATTTGGAATACTGCTTGAAATAATGATTTTCACTCCAGTTTTCAGACAAAATACTGTTGAAAACATACATTATAAAAGTTTGCCACCCTTTAGCAAGGGGTTTGGAGATTTTAGAGCTTCTATTCCAAACTTCATGCATGCCCAAACAGCATCCTGCATACAGGTCACTTTTGGAAAGTTAATACTGAAATCTGTATAAAAGTAAGGAAATAATTACCCTCCCTTTCCTGGAAGAAAATGAATTATCACAGTATCACAGGGTGCCAGGGGTTGGAAGGGACCTTGGAGATCTTCAAGTCCAATTATGTGAAAGCTGGACTATGGATCTGTTCAAACATATCAGCTAGTTCCACTTCTCTCAGCTGCCAACATGAATTTCTATAGAGGGGAAAATGTTTACTGAAATACAACTTTTTTCTGAAAAGCATCATGCCCATTTGACAGCATTTGTCTGTTTTTATTGAGAACATCTAAATGCCATAACCTTCTTTTAACTAAAATTTGGAAAGTAAAAAGTGATGCAAAAGTATGTGCACGTATATGGATTTAAGCCTATACTTTTGTGTTGTCTGGTAGTGAGAGATATTGCATACTTTAAATATAATACTTCAAAACATACTTAAAAAATCACCAAGGGTTGAGGTTCAATGTGATCTAAGTATAATCTTTAAATGAAATTTGCCAAGGAATAGAAGTTATTTGTGTAAAATACAGAATTTCCTAAGCAACTGATTAAACACAGAATGATCGTACATCTCACGAAATAGTACCCTTCTACATTCAGTTTTCTAATGTAAATCATATATACATTCAAATTCCCTCTTAGCTCCTCAAAAATACTCTTCCACACCTTAAATTGAGTGAACTACTTACAAACATGATCACCATTAACAATACAAGTCAGCCATAATAGTCAATAAAATACAGGAAAATGTTCAGATACTGCAGTATCAAGAACATCTCTAGAGAGATTGCTGACATGAGGACATATGTAACTGATAAACCTTCATATCAAATACCTATGAAAAAGCCTTGGGAGTTAGAGTTAAATGAAGTAAATAGAAACATTAATAAAAAGGAATTTCTTGGATTCTTCTTCTCAGTAATTGAAAAATAAATGAGAAGCAAAACTATTTGTGATTTGTATTCCATAAAAAGAAGTAGCTGGCAGCATTCAGTATGTTTTGAGTGCCAAATTTTACAACACAGTGAACCCTTTCTATAGAAAATATTAGCATAAAAACAAATCAGATGTTAGAAAGATGCCAATTATGAAAAGTTGTGCACTCATGTGCACATGTCCACACACACACTAACCTCTATATTGTATTCTTTCCATAGCACTTGAATTTTTGGCACACCAAAAATCAAAAGTAAGCTTCTTTGTTTCAGCAGGCATTTTATATCTATATTCAAACTAAGATATAGTGGCTAAATTAACACCATCATGGTCAATACAACATTCAATTCTATGTAGGCTTCATCTAGGTTTTCTACAGAGGGCCAGAAAAATTGCCCTACAGAGATTTTAGGTGTACATATGCACCATCACTCTTTTCATTTTAGAAAAAGGGATAAAATAATTTAGTAAGGTTTCAATGCTCAATCAGATACCATAAAACTTAATTACAGGTTGGTCTCATTGTATTCTCTTTTAATTTTATATCAGTTTAATACCTCAGACAGATGCAACAGCTTTTTTTTTTTGTGCTGTGCCAGCACCTACTGACCTCACAATTTGAGGAATGGTACCCAAGAGTTGTTGAAACCTTCTCTACAGAGCTTAGGTCATGATTCACAAAATAGTGAGTGGTAGAAATGAAAACCTAGATCACCCAACTCTTGACCTCTTGCTTTAGCAAGTAAACTACACATTTTCCTTCCTCATATATGTTTAAGTTAGTCCGTCCGAATACCTCTCTCTCATAAAATGCAGATCAATCTACATCTTAGAAAATAGAGCTATGAACTACTGAAACAAGTGAAGAGGCTTACTGACATAGCTCAAGTTCACCTGTTCACGCTGCTTCTAATTTGGACTTCACCACTGACAGCAGAGACATGTTACATGTCACTAGTGAGGAAGACTAAACCATGCCACTGTTGATCTTGTGAGGTGTCTCACTGGGGTAGGCTTTGCCATCCTAAACAAGTAAGCATGGTCTCTGTTCATTTTTCTGATCTTAGGGTGAAAAGCTTTGATTGTAAATTCAAGTGAGTTGTTACTTAAGAAAGATGAAACATGTATGCCTTTTCTGCTACAGATTGAGCCAGAAGCATATGTAATGCCCATGCCCAGAGCAGCTGATTTCTCCTGAAAGCTGAGAAATTGGTAGCTGTTCCAGTGCGCTCCAAGGGTAGTCCCAGAGCCATGAACAAGCTGCTGAGAGCATCACCTTTCTGGTCTCAGAAGTCTCATTCATTGCACTGTAGCATTTAAAATGAGGCTATTTATATTCAGAACTTAGAGGTCTGGCAATGGAGTCTGAGGATGATTGTATTTCACTGGTGAGCTACAGTTCTTCGGGGCCTCCAAAGTATAATCTTTGCAAGCTTTAGGCTTTCAGTGGTAGCTAGAGTGCTTTCTAAAGCACCTTGTCTCAACTCTCATCTCATGAGAGATAGATTTGCCTCCCTATGGACCCTTAAAATCCAGGTGCAAGTGCATAACATTCTCCTGTGACCAGCAGCAAGGTCTTCCTTACCCCTTTGTTTCAATTCCCCTCCTCCTCCATCAAATAACATAGTCAGTGTTTATCTAAAATCAGTGCTGTATGCCAGACCTGAAACATTTTATAGTCATACATGTTTCTTACTTGTAAAGCAGCAAGGAGTGTAAGGGGTCTATGGCCTCTGATACCTTAGCACCAGCCACTGTGAAAGATGCTACTATAACATGATGTAGTTGTGTTAACATACAGCCTCTGACCTCCAGCTCTGCTGGAGCTGTGCACAGTCCCTCATATGCACCTGCATTTTCTTCTGAGCAGAATGTTAATCTCTGTGGCATCAATTGCATTTTAAGAGTAAAAATATTTAAGAAACAATTTTAAGTCCTATCTTTGGAGTAATTTTTCTGACAAGTTGATAGGTCAACATCTATTGTTTAACATTGACCTACTAGTTACAAGCAAAAAAAAAAGAATAAATATCTGATCTAGCCTAGGCACATACCCTATCTGCAAGGTCAAATACTTAAAATGTGGTTTCTCAAAATCAAGGATGCTTTCACCTAACCTCTTCAAAAAAAAAAAAAAAAAAAAAAAAAAAAGGCTTTATTGGCACAAACATAGTCTTCACTGATGATTCTTTATATGTTTGTCTCCTTTTTGTTCTGTCTTCTCTGTTCTGCCCCTACCTGATATTTATCCCCATATCTCCAGCTCTTCATCACTGTTCATCACCTTCTTCAAGAAGGAAGACTTAAGAATGTTCATTATTGCATCCTTTTAACTTCCAGAGATTTTTTTCTCTTTTGGAGCATTACCAGTTTTCAAAAATATTTCATTGACCAAGCACAGGTCAGTTTTCAAACGGATGCTAAAACATCTCTCCATATTCCAAGTTTTAAGCATGGGGAAGAAACAGACACAATGCAAGAGAGGGTTTTTTGTTTGTTTTGGTGTTTTTAAACATGATCAAAGTAATTTCCCTCCCTCTTTTCTCATAAAAAGTGAAATTGGTGAAACTGTCCATAAAAAAATCATCTGAGACTCCCGTCAAGCATGAAAATTTTCATCCTGAATTGTCAAAGCCTGACAGCTATAAATAACTGTTAGTAACACACAATCAGACAAAGGGCTGGGCAGTGTTAACAACAGGCAACCCCAGCTACAACTCAACTCATTTTTCATCAGAGAAAGGAATAGACATTTATTAGAATGTCTTAAGAGAAACAAAGCTAACAGCCAAGTAGTCACCTGCCCTGCTTCCAGTCACCACACACCTCCAGAGGGGAGATAAAAAGGCAAAGAGAGGAGAAAAGTGAAAGCAGGTCCTCTTGCAGAATGACACCATGAGCACATATGCACAGATCCAGCTGAATCCACCTGAAAATTTGCTTTGTGACAGCTAGGAGCAAAGTAC
Organism: Megaceryle maxima; assembly: GCA_024605025.1. Classification (NCBI taxonomy): domain Eukaryota; kingdom Metazoa; phylum Chordata; class Aves; order Coraciiformes; family Cerylidae; genus Megaceryle; species Megaceryle maxima. The sequence continues at coordinate 46,300 of JANHGN010010863.1, forward strand.
AGGCACATAAACTAATGTGGAGCAGGACCAGACAGCACAGACTTTGTGGCCTTCAATAAAAGCACTCTGCTATGGCAAGTCCACTTCAACCATCTGACTTGCAGGTCCTCACAAGTCATTTGAAATGTCCCCCGTTCCCTGCATTTGCCACAGGAGGTCTCAGGCCTGACCCATACCCAGCTCCCACTTCACAAGTCGTCAAATTGCTGTTCAAGCTGCAAATGGCACACAGACTACAGGGTTTTAAATTATTAATTACCAGGAGATAGCTGATAATTATCATACTGCATGAAACTACACATTATGCAGAAGACAATGAGATTAGTTCCTGAAATGGGTTGGCAATGCTAAGCCTGGACTTACAAGTAATTCCTTAGATAGCAATATGATCTTCAAGGCCCATCTCCCATGCACATTCCCCTCGCTGGGGGCTAGCAAATTCCATCACCACCACTGTCCCCTCCCCAGGGCTCACAGTCACCTGTTTGTCAAAGCTTCAACCAGCAGGTCCATTTTGGCTGGTAGCGGTCAGCCCAGGGCTGTAGCATGCACAAACAATGTTTCCCACAGGATCCTTACACCTTTCTGGGCAAAGATCTGCTCTCTCCCTCAAGCCCACTTGCTGCACATCTCCGACTTTAAACAGTGGTGATGCAAGCTTTTAAGGCCATGTAGTGGATAAGATTTTCAAGGTCATATACACAAAGGGAGCTGACAGAGCAGAAAAAAGTTCATAGGCAGTTACTACAGTACCACTATTAATATGACTACTTGCAAATCACACTACTAGTGTGTTTGAGACAGAAACAACATGAGCCTTTAGATGGTCACACTTAATTCCAAGAGGAAATCCAGAACATGTACCCTGTCACGTTGCCTCAGTCGTGTTCTGGAGAATGTTACACTGAAAAATTAACAAGAAAGGCATCTTCCTTGGACAAAACAAAGGCTGTGCAATATATAGCATCTTTTCATGCAGATTTCAAGTCTGAGCATAAAAATGCTTTTTTTGGTCCTGACCAGCTGTTGAATTCAGGTCCTTAGATGCCTTTGAAAAACAGTTATTACAGTGGTTAAAAATAATGCAATAAATAAGGACTGGGTCTAGGCAACTTACACAATTTTAGCATTGCTCTTGAATATTTGGCAATTTGCATAATGTTCAAAAAACAGAGAGCAGTAAAGCCACATAAAATGTATTTGAGAAAAAATAACAACTATGGCCACATTCAAAACAAATTTCCAAGAACAACTGAAAAACTCAATCAGGAAAAAAAACAACCAACCAAAATAAAAACAAAAAAACAACCTCATGTAGCTTTGCAGCTCATTTGCACTTTTATCTCCTTCCAGGAAGATGAGAAAGCAAGCTATGATGTGTTTTTACCAGGAGGTGGCAATCCCAGCCAGCAAAACACTGCAAAATATTCCAGGGACACAGCGTTTCTTCACAGGGTCACGCTCTGTAAAAAGGCACAGCAGTGTAGCATTGCAACCCCCTCGTGGTTATATTTATTGCACGACCACTTTTTTTTTTTTTTTAATCCTTTCTCCCCCTAAAAAAACAAACAAAACAAACACACACAAAAACCCAGACAAAAACAAAACCAAAAAAACCAGCCAACCAACCAGAGCTAGCAAGCAGCTATCTTGGTTTCTCAGTAAAACAAGGTTTCTGCAGTCATATTCTGTGTGCATGCATGTGCACATGTGTACACATCTGCTTCTATATCAGAAGTTCTCTGTGGTATGTATTTTTCCAGGTCTGACTACAAAATAAAAGGAGCTGAGTACAGAGCGCGGGTGTGAAGAAGGTGCAGTGTGAGCTCAGCTCATTAGAAGCCTGACAACCGACAGGTCTGTGGTAGGTTTATTCAGATCTCAGAGTCTTGAATACCAGCTGTGCACTTATACTTCATCACACACTCTTCCAGCTGTACCAAGGACCATTTGATGCTTCCTGGTCCTCAGCCTTCAGGACAGGTAAGGGTTATGCCCACTGACCACAGAGGCAAAACCATCATCACCAAATCCATTTAATTCTAAAACGTGTCCAGGACTCAAGAGAAATCTTTCTTGTTCAAAGAAAACCAACCAACAAAAAAGCCCAAACCTGACAAGACTATCAGAAAAACCCAAAGCCTGAGAAGTCAGTGGAAAGATTCATTGTTACTGGAGCCTGTTTTGTTTTAATCCTCTGGCTAGTGTTACGTGAATACTTCAGGGTGGAGGAAAGTACAAAGAACAGCCTAATAGTTGAAGTCCAAAGAGTCAAGAACAAGAAAAAAATTATGTTTGTGACCAAAGTGGGATTCATTTTCCATTTCTAAGGCTGATTTATTTCACTTAACTTCAGAAATTTACAGTGAGGATGTCAGCAGCTGAGCCTGTCACCTTAGACTCTCTTCATAATCAACAGTGAGAAATAAGTACTTCAGGGCCCAATTATCTGACCCATTTTCAACTACCTTTATTTTTTTTTTTTCCACAGATGAGATGAATTGCAAGAAGTGCCTGTTTCTCTCCATTGGCCATAAAGACAATGCAGGACCAGCAGATCAGACATAATAGGCTTATATACACATTTTCTCAGTGAAACCTTCCCTCCCCTGGAGCTTTGAAGAGCCATTAACACTTCTCTGCACCATTAACATCATCTGTTCAGAAGCAACCCAGGCATACATGTATGAAATATGTCTCCATCTCCCCAGAAAAACAAGTATCTTCAGATAAGGTTTTAAGTGGCGCAGTGTCAGAGAGAAATGTATGAAAACACCATCTGTATTTTTAAAGCAAGAGTGTGAACTTAGCACTATTTGTTGAACATGAATGCAGAGTTTCAGGAAGCTGTTTGAAGTACAGCAGTCTACTGTTGGTTAACTGTCTCAGGTTACAATACACCTGAAGTGGCCCAGGCCTGTTTTCCATAATTTTATTCAGGCAGAGGCATTTCTTGCAGGTGGAGATTTCTCTACCTTCCCTACATTACCTGACTTGTGTTGAGAACTTCACAAAACCTTCATAGTGCATTAAGAGGTTATTTATACAAATACCCAGAAAATAGCACAATGGGCTCTGATCCTATCTTTACCAGCTTCCCTCGTAAATACTGTAGAGTGTAAACAGTCACTCATTAGCAAAACTTTTGAAGAGGTAATAATACAAGGGAACATATATCACAAGATGGTTTTATCTGTGCAATGGAAGCACCGTCTCAGCAGATGGAAAATGAGTGTGAGGCGTTGTGAGGGAACCAACGTTCAGACTCTGGTGGGACAGACTGTCAATGAACCAGGGCTGCCCATATACGGAGGTCAGATGCTCCAAGGAATAAAACTTCTCTACAGCACTCTTATACCAGATTTTTTTTCTCCCCCAAATACCTGTACTGCTCTCCTACACTAGTTTAAAACATGAATGATTCCTGGCAAACAGGAAGAGCTTGATGCTTCATAGGGAGTACCTAATTAAACTGGATTTTTATTGCAATTATGTGACCACCTGTTGAGAAAATAAGTTAACTCTGGTGAGAATTGTTATCTGTATAAGCCAAGAACAATAAATCAAGTTGACTACCTTAATAAAGCTGAGAGAATTAGCCTCTAAGTATTTGATTTGATCCTTTGATAGAAGTGTCTCATGTACTTATCTATGGTAAAAGTAGTGAAAGAACAAACAGGACAAACTGATATTTCTCATGGGTTAAACTCTTAAGCCTTTGGTGATGTTCTGAATATGAAGGGTTCAATCCTCCTAAGTCTTAGACACCATCAGCGGTCTCAAAGCTATATTTATTTGGCATCTTGCAGAACTAAGTCATAATTGCTCTCAGAAGAGCATATTATTCACTGAAAAGAAGCTTCTTCATTCATGATTTTTACCTAATTACATTCATTTCTATCTTGTTAAGCATAAGCCGATAAACCTGTGTGAATAGTTTAATCCATCACAATTAATTGAACCACTATAACAATTTTGTCCATCCAGTCTTCAATATAGTATTTATTCTAATCACAGAAGCACCTAGCAACATCATTTTAAGATGAGCTAAGCACTCTAAACACTTGATCCAAGTGAGTCCCAGCTCTAGTGCAGTCAGGGACATTTATAGTTATTGTTATTGAAAATCTTGTTCGTTACGCTTCAAGGTAGAAGTTCCAGAGAACAATTTGCACACATGGCTTTTGCCTTCCTCCTAAGCAGTGTATTTGTAAATCCATCTCTAGTGCAGCTAACTTAGCTGGATTTTTGCTAACTCTAGTTTCTTCTTCAGGTTCAGTTGGTGAATGGAAGCTGTTATCATGGTTGTTTCTTCCATGTTTTGTGCCTAGTAAGGTATAGAGAAGAGGGTAGTAAAACATTCTTCTGCTAGAGAGTTGTTCATTTTTAGCTTCTTCCTTAGAGAACATTAGCATGACTTTTGGCCATAACCAGTGAGATTTTTCAAACATTCATTTGCAAATATGGCTCTGGCTCCCCACCAGATTTTTACACATACTGTAATTTCGTGTGCTGCAGCTGTGAATACTCATTTTGCTCAGAGAGCACCCAAGGAATCAAACATTTCAAAACTATCCAAGTCATGGAAGTGCCAGTGAACCATCCAAAAGACTTTTCATATTGAATAGTCAAGGACAAGGAGAGAGAGGTATTTTGCATGGAGTACAAATCTTCACTTTCTAAAAGCAGTAGGAGAGCTGTTACAAACATGAACAGCACTGGTTAGCACTGATACTTTGTTCTGCAGACCCACTGCAGAAAGAGAATGTTAAATAATGAATAAACCTTAACTATGGCAAAAAGGGTGATACTGTATCACCACAGTGATCAGTATACCACTATTGCAGTGCTTCCAGACTTATAAACTGTGCAAGCAACTTATAAGGAAAAGCCACCCAACCTGCATGTCACACAAGAGAGCATGTGTGTGCCTTCAACTCTAACTCCAGCAGCTGCAGTGACACACTGCTAAATTCATACTGAATTAATGTCTTAATTTAAGGGTCAGTGCTAGTGTAGACAAGACAGCTAGATACTGCTCTTGGTTCTGTTACAGACTAAGCTCTCCACACCTCCATTTTTCCCCCCTCTGTAAACCTCTTACAATGAAAGGGAACAAAGATTAGTGGGTGCTAATTTAAGGGGGAAAAGTCTGAGAATTTCCTTTCTGGTACTCTCTTTAAAGGACTTGGTACACTTTCACATCACTTCAGAACCATCCTCTGATCACACAGACCTGCTTGGAATTGCTTCCACCATACACAGTTCTTTACTGGGTGAAACTGCAAATGTCCTTTTATTTTTCAGGTGGAAAAAAGAACTGGTTTGGTCAATCATGACTTTCATGGTAAGAAATTAAGAAGGACTTAACAAATATATGGAAACTTCTGTACTGTTAACTGATCTGTTTTCCAGCTCTCAATACGTCTGTGTTTGGCTGTCTATAGCAGAGAAGCGGATGACAGTGACATAGTAGCTGAGCACAGATCTGACACTGATATAACAGAGTGCACAAAGAAAAAAAAATATTCAATAAGGAAGGTGGCTAATAATTTGGGAAGAATAACAAAGTTATTTTAAAGGGATGTCATCAAACCATAAAGCCTAGAATGGTGGTTGGCTCCCTCTAATTCTGCCCATCCTAGAAATACAGTTCTCTGAAAATAAGACACCCCTAATTTTCTTCTCCTTAAAAACACAGCTTTGAAAATATAGGTTAAGGTATAACAACCACTCAGATTTTTTTTCTCCAATACTTCTTAAAGTCTTTTCTTTTCTTAACACTATGTATTGCCTGTTGGGGTTTAGAAAATTTATTATCACAGTATCACAGGGTGTCAGGGGTTGGAAGGGACCTTGAAGATCTTTGAGTCCAACCCTCCTGCCAGAGCAGGATCATACAATCTAGCACACGTCACACAGGAACACATCCAGGTGGGTTTTGAAAATCTCCAGAGAAGAAGACCCCACAACCTCTCTGGGGAGCCCATTCCAGTGCTCTGTGACCCTTACAGTAAAGAAGTTCCTCCTCATGTTAAGGTGG
>JANHGN010010863.1:52442-63125 GCA_024605025.1 Megaceryle maxima
TGCAGGACTCTGCACTTATCCTTGTTAAACCTCATTAGGTTCTGCTCTGCCCAGTTCTCCAGTCTGTCCAAGTCTTGTTGGATGGCCACACAACCTTCAGGTGTATCTGCCAATCCTCCCAGTTTCATGTCATCAGCAAACTTGCTGAGAAGACACTCTGTCCCGTCATCAGTGTCGTTGATAAAGATGTTGAACAGGACCAGGCCCAGTATTGATCCCTGGGGGACTCCAGTAGTTACAGCTCTCCAGCTGGACTTGGCACCATGGACCACCACTCTCTGGCCTCTACTGTCCAACCAGTTACTAATCCATCTTACTATCTGCTCTTCTATCCCACCCTTCCTGAGTTTCTCCACAAGGTTGTTATTGGAGACTGTGTCAAAAGCCTTGCTAAGGTCAAGATAGACTACACCCACTGGCCTCCCTGCATCTATCCATCCAGTTACAATATCATAGAAGGCTATTGGATTAGTCAAGCATGACTTCCCCTTGGTAAATCCATGTTGACAACTCCTGATAGCTGCCTTCTCTTCCATGTGCCTAGAGATGACCTCCAGAATGAGCCTCTCCATTATTTTTCCAGGGATAGGCTGACTGGCCTATATTTTTCTGTAATCTTCTTCCTGCCTTCATTGGCTTTCCTCCAGTCCTCCAGCACCTCACCCATCTGCCATGATTTTGCAAAAATGATGGAGAGTGGTAGGGCAACAACATCAGCCAATTCACTGAGCACTTTTGGGTACATCTCATCAGGGCCCATGAACTTATGTACATTCACCTTATGTAACTGGTCCTTAACCCAGTCTTCATTGACCAGGGGAGAGTCACCCCTCCCCCAGGCGCTCTCCCCTTCAACCAGGGACTGGAGTTCACAGGGTCTGGTCTTAGAAGTAAAGACTGAAGCAAAGAAAGTGTTCAGCAATTCTGCCTTCTCTGCATCCTCAGTTATCAAGACTGCTGCCTCATTCAGCAGTGGCCCCACACTTTCCCTATTCTTCCTCTTACCACTTATGTATTTGAAGAAGCTCTTCTTACTCTCTTTTACTTTATTTGCCAATTTAAGTTTTAAGAGGGCTTCCTTGTTGCCTTCCTACATGCCTTGACTACCTCTCTCTAATTCTCCCAGCTGACAAGTCCTTTTTTCCATGAGCTGTATACTTCTCTCTTCCTTGAAATTTCCATCAGAAGCTCCCTGCGCATCCATGCAGGTCTCCTAGCATGCCTTCCCGATTTTTTTTCTCAATGGAATACATCTATCCCGGGCCTGAAGGAAATGGTATTTAAAAGTTAACCAACTTTCTTGGGCTCCTTTACCCTCAAGAGTCCTAGCCCATGGGATTCCCGCAAGCAGATCTTTGAAGAGTTCAAAGTTAGCCCTGCAGAAGTCCAGGGTTGTAATCCTACTTGTTGCTCTGCTTCCACCTTGTATAATACTAAACTCTACCATGTCATGATCACTGTCACCTAGGCTGTTCCCAACCTTAATGTCCCCAACCAGTCCTTCCTTATTAGTTAATACAAAGTCCATCAGTGCACCTCCACTCGTTGGTTCCTCCACTACCTGCATCAGGAAGTTATCATCTATACACTACAAGAGCTTTTTTGGACTGGGTATGCCTGGCTGTGTGGGCTTTCCAACAAATATCAGGGTGATTGAAGTCACCCATGACTACCAGGGAGAGCGTTCTAGAGGCCACTTCCAGTTGACTGCAGAAGGCCTCATCAGCACCACCTTCTTGGTTTGGTGGTCTGTAGTAGACACCCAGAACAGTTTCACTTCCTTTTCCATGTCCCTTAATTTTTTACCCACAAGCTTTCAACCTGTTCTACCTCTCTGCCTGGATAGAACCTAATACATTTCAGTTGCTCTTGCACATAGAGAGCAACATCACCGCCTCGCCTTGCTGGTCTATCTCTTCTGAATAGAACATAACCACCGATAACAACATTCCAGTCATGGGGGTTGTCCCACCGCGTCTCAGTAATTGCAATTATGTCATAGTTATGCATTCTCACGTATATCTCTAACTCCTCTTGCTTATTCCCCATGCTCTGTGCATTGGCATATAAGCATTTCAGAGGGGGAGTAAAGTTTTTAGTTTTCAATCTTTTCATCTGACCATTTTTGGCCACCTCTGTGGCCACTAATCTACCAGAGAGACCTGTGTGTCTGTAGTCACACATACCACCACTATCAACCTCAGGTGGGACAGCAGACTGAAGGCTGTCCCCAGGCTCATCTCTATCAAGTCTGTTTTTATCTCCCTCCCCCTTCGAGCCCAGTTTAAAGCCCTTTCAATGAGCCCTGCCAACTCCTGCACAAGGATCCTTTTCCCCCTTCGAGATAGGTGCTCTCCATCTGTTGCCAGTAGACCAGGTGCCATATAAACTTCCCCATGATCAAAAACCCCCAAATTCCGATGATGGCACCAGCCCTTCAGCCATGTGTTACTTATATGTGTTTTCCTCCCTCTTTCTGTATTCCTCCCCGCTACTTGAGGGATTAAGGAGAACATCACCTGTGCACCCAAATCTTCAACTAGTCACCCCAGTGCCTTGAAGTCCTTGACTGCTTTGGGACTTCTCTCAGAAACCTCATCATTACCAATCTGGAAAACTATCAAAGGATAATAATCACAGGGGTGCAACAGATCAGGCAGCCTCCTTTTAACATCTCTAACACAGGCCCCAGGGAGACAGCAGACTTCCCTGTGGGATGGGTCAGGTCTACAGATAGACCCCTCTGTTTCCCTCAGAAGAGAGTCACCTACTACAATAACCCTCCTTTTCTTCCTTATTGAGGAAGTCCTAAGTCGTGAGGCTGAGGGAAAAGATATGGGTGAATTATGCTAGATGATTCTTTAAAATGAGACCCTTGAGGCACAGGTTACACTGAATGACACAGTGAATACTGAAACTCTCTACTTTGGGCTAAGCAAGGACCTCCTCCGTGCTCCCTCTGCCAAGGTGTCCTTGGGAAAGAGCAGCTCCATTGCCCCAGTACAGTCTTATGGAGTAAATATGAAGGACCAGAGCATGAGGATCATCTCGTGCCTGACCCAAGTTTCCCTCTCATCCACTACAATCAAGCACCCTTGAGTTTTTTCAAATACAAGTTTCATAAAATGAGAATTCCAGTTCAAGTAGCACCAAACAACTACAGTCTCTCCAGAAGAAGAAGTAATTTCTAGTACAAAAAGATAAATGAAGTCTGTATTCCCATGGATTTCCTGCTCATGTACAAAACATTTCCTGCAGTAGTAGTATTTTTTTACCCAACCTGGATTCCCCAGTGTCTAAGACCAAATAAACTCATTCTGCAGCTTTATTTTACTCAACTGAATGCATATTTTAATGAAATCTTACACTTTCTAAGACTGACAGCCTCCCATCAAACTGGACTGAAATTGGCCATGAGCTCAGTAGCTACTAAAACAGTAGGACTGCAAATTCTCATGTCTTTAGGAAACCCAGCTACCTGGTCACAATTTATAAAGGATTTTCTATTCTTTTATGCTAAAATATGTGAAAGCACCTGAAACTATTTAAACATGAATTAGTCTGACAGATTGCTATTCAGTTCATAGATTCTTATGCAACCTACAGGTAGTCCTTTAATTTTCCTCAGTCAAAATTAATAATATTTCATTTCTTTCTTGTCCAGTAAATTTGCAGACTTTAAAAATAACACTTATACCTTCATAAATAATACCTGCATCAATAAAAATCCAGGGCAATTTGCTATCCTTTTGTTACACATGTAATACAAATAATAAGGCAGAGCAAACATCACTGGTCTGAGATAATGTTTCACAGGTATTGCAACATCATTAACTGCTAGAGCCAGACTACTCTTTTCTCATGCAACTTTTTTTAACCACAATAACTTATTCTTAAGTGAATCTCTTACACACAAAATTCCATATGCTTTCTTTGTTACTAGAGAAATGACAATCTAAAAGTCAGTGTTCAGTAGAGTTCAGTGGCAATAAAATAACATAAAACCCTAGAATTTCAAGAAGAACATGGCATTTATAAGTGAATGATACAAGTAGAAGGAATTTTCACAAGAAGCAGAAAAACATTCTCATTCCAAAATGACACTGTAACCACAGATGGAAGGAGAGGAGGGCGTGGGCTAGGGCAGGGAAGAGCAGTTACCATTTACTATTCTTGGCCAACCCAAGTTTGCAGGCAAAGCTTTGGTTTTATCTATGTGATGGGGAAATACGTATTGTACAACTCTTCCTGCACCTACTGAGATATTCAGGAAAAAGCTTCTTTGGGTTTCCCAGAATATCAGCTGAAAGTGAAAGCTGGAATAAGGATAAGGTTAGGAAGATAAATCTGATAAGAACAGACTATTAAGTAGAGACTTCTAAGCAACCCAACAGAGGGTGCGAAAGGCCCTGTACTGATGTGCAAGGACTGTCTCTAGTGCAGAACCGTTTGGTGATGCTGACTCCTGGCCCCATTCCCTTTCTGCACATCCTCAAGGTACAGGGCTGAGGAGAGGGTGTTTAGAAAATGAATCTTTTCTCTGCATAAGAATAAACAGAACTTTAAAGATGGTCTTTAGTCTAGGCATTGATCAAGAAAATTAGACCCACATTTAATCCTAATAATACAATGAAGATTTTAACTTTCAGCCAATTTTTTCAGAAGCAGGCAAAGCTACTCAGGGCCTAATCCAGAGTCTGAGAAGTCAGTGAGGCCCAGAATTGTAAGACAGATATATAAAAATAGAGTGTGGAGAATGGGGAATCTTTTAAAAGAAAATAAGCCAAGAATCAGCTTTCCAGTAAGTATCTGAACAGAGTTTTCAGGCTGGGGATGGCAAGAAGCATTACCCTTAATAATGAAGGAGTTTTCTCCAAAAGAAGGACAGATTTGTATTGAAATTTACATTGAACTTCCCTTCAATTTGTGGTTTGTGTTGACTGTTAATGTCTAAGACCCACTAAGGTATGTTTCAGTTAAAGATACTTACTGAAAGGAACTGACGGTCACAGGAAGATGATTAGTTTTCATATGTTATCTTACTAGGCAGACCTGAAAACAGAATTTATGTACTGTAAAAAAAAAAAAAAAAAAAAAAGCAAAACAAAAAAAACCACTACACAAACCAAAGCAAACCAACCAACCAAAACACAATAAAAAAACAAACAAAAAAACAAGCAAAGAAAACAACCAACAAAAAAATCCCACAAGAGACAATAAACCTGTGATAACCTCAATTGTTTTTTGCATTTACTTTCATTATACTGTAATATTTTTCTTATGCATGCTGTCATTCATATTAATAAAATCTGTCTTCATGCCTTTTATCTGATATTCAGTTATTGATTTGTCCATCTAGAAAGACATCTGTGTACATTTAGTCCTTAGCTGGGGCTAAACTATAGCAGTTGTTCTATCACCCAGTGACTCTCCCCCAGAAGAAAAGAGGAATCAAGAAAAGGACAGGAGACCCACAGGCTGAAATGAAAATGGATTTAATGAAATACCCAACCTAATACCAACGCCAGTATAAAGTATACAGATTTATACTCAGCTCAGCAAAGGTATGGTGGTCACAACAAATGGGAAAGCAGTCCTCTGGAGCAGGGTGAAGGAAAGCAGGGTCAGGAGCCCAAGCAAGAGACACGACATGACATTCCCAATTCTCAGTAAACCTCCCCCTTTACACTGAGCATGATGTTTATTGAATGGGATACTGCTGCAAGCCAGCTCAGGTCAGCTGCCCTGGCTGACTCCAAACTGCCAATGCTGGCCTATGATTCTGTCCCACTGAAACCAGGAAAATATCAAAAAGTAGAAAACACTATACTTCAAGCAGCTATTCTTAGTGACCTAATCAGTCTAAGGTTCAAAAATCCAGGATCTGTAGTCTAAATATATTTTAGTGATTCCATCTCTGCTAAATGATGACACTGAAAGAAGCCACATATATATTAAAAATAATCCATAACTTCCTGATTCAATTCAAGAATGTAAAACATAGAAGCAACAAGAGTTGACTCTGTGTTATCAGAGGAGGTGACACATTGTGTGAGTGTACATGACAACTTCCTAAATTTCTGCTCCTTGGATTATTGTCATGGTTTAATCTCTGCTGGCAATTAAACACCACACAGCCTCTTGTCCACTGCTCTCATGTCCCTGTGGGATGGGAAGGAGAATCAGGAGAAAAAAAGGTGAAACCCCACTGGTTGATATAAGGACAGTTAAATATAACAACACAAAGAAAGAAGCAGCAGCAGCAATAACAATAATACTAATGAAATAATATATCAAGCAAGTCATATAAACTGCAAGGCTCTAACAGTACCTCAAGAGGCACACTGAAAACACTCAACCCCTCTCCAGGCCAGCCCTCCCCTTATATAGGGGCATGACATCAGTATAGTATTGTATATCCCATTGGCTGCTTTGTTTGTTTATCCCAGCTGCTTGTGAAAATTAACCCTATGCTAGGCCAAACACTGGACAGCTATAATTCAGTTGGCTAGTTTTATGATTTTTTATGAGTTTGACTAGCTGAAAGAGATGGGTTTTTCCAAGCAAGGCTGGTTGGTTTTATTCCTACTGCAGGGTTACTACATCTAAGATGGATGGTGATTTCCAGTTATAGAGCAGAGAAACATAACACACTGCTAAGCACAGAAGAGAATAAGCACTAGAGCACAGATTCTAGGATATTCCCAGCTTCCCAGGGTTTTAATAAGGCAAATCATCTGTCCTACTTTTACCATTCTGATCCTCAGGTTTCCCTTGCTGAGGATTTCCCTAGACTTGAAAGCTCCCAAACCTTGGCCATTTTTCCTGACCATTTCCCTAAGGGATCTGTTTTGCCTTTGCTTTCTTTAACACAATGATTTCCTTCCTTCCCGATCTCCCAGTTCCATAGTAAGAAACTATTCTTTTTCAGCATTGCAAATAGATCTGCAAGAGAAATGGCTCTTCTGGAAATCCATTGAGATAGTACAATAAAGGTGCATACTGTAGTAGCAATACCGGGGACTCAATACAGAGTATCTCAAGATTTAAGAACATTTTCTGAATCTCAGTGATTTAGCAAAGTGACCATCTCATATTTAAAATTCCAGAAAGCTGCACCAGTATCTAGAATTATTAAAAAAAAATAATAAAATACTCTTAACAAACAACTAACTAGGTTTGTGAATTTGGAACTTAATTACAAGATAATGGTCACTACTTGTGGATCAAAGGCTGCCTAAGACATAGGGAAAGGGCCATGAAGACATACAGAACAGTACATGTACTTTCCAGTAGGCACCTCAGCCTATGCACGAGGCACCTCAGCTGCTGCAGCAAATCCTCTAGTTGTGCAGGGAATGAGATGGTCGTTATCCACTAGCCAAGAAATCAGGACTTATGGCACACTAAGAGAATATGGCCACCCAAATCTCTCCCTGTTTCTTTCCAGTTCTGAACGTGAAGCCAAAACCTTGTCCCATTGCTCTGCAGAGTAAAACAGAGAGAGGGCTTTAGCCCAGTGTGTTAAACTGTTTTCCAGGACATAGTTTATGGACTGCTAGTGGCTCATAAAACAACAGAAGGTGATCCATAAAATGCTTGCTAAATCAACCCCTGCTCCACATGTACTTTCTCATACATAGAAACAAAGATAAACCAGAGACAAATAAAAATAACAGAATATTCAAAATTCTGCATAATATTTTCTTAGAAGCAAACATTGTTGCAAAACTGCAAAAACAGGGCTTTTCAAGAAGGTAAACTTGTCTCTAGATAAAAACAAAAAAACCACCACCACCAAAACAAAACAAACAAACAAAACCACACACACACACAACCCCCCCCAAAACAAAAAACCAAAACAAACAAAACCAAACAAACAAACAAAACAAACAAACAAAAAAAAACCAGCAAAAGACAAAACCAAGCATAAAGTACAAGACCTAGTGTTTCCCCCTAAAGGATGTCTTGCAGGCTCTCAGACTTCAGGTCTGTAATGCCTTAGACAAACTAGTCTCTTTCTGGGGAGAAAACAAAAGAAACCTAGACATAACCTTATCTTAAATTTTCCATTACGTGCACTCACATTTCCCTGTTTGTGATATGTAGATATACAGCCTTTCCTCCTGCAAAACTGCCATTTAAAGTTACAAAAGTTATTCTCAATGAGTTCAGAAACTGGACTTCAGAAATTAAATTCTTGTACAATCCAAAGGTATGAATTACTGATTGAAACTGACAGATTGTTTTTCTCCCTCAACTTAATCCCTAAAAGACCCACTTGTTCCAATTAATTTCCTGATAGGCAGGTGTCCAGATCACAAACAAAAACCCATCACAATTAGTGCTGGCATTCTCACTGATAATCCCAGAAGAGATCCAGAAGAATAAAACAAGTTTGCAGGCCATCCCAAAGACAGTCTCAGATCCTTTCAGAACATGGAAGGAGTATATGTAATGGAAAAGCAGATTTACTATCTGTGCTTGTGTGTTCCATACCTCTCACAGAGGTACCCACAAATCAGATAGCAGCCACTGTCCAAAATGGGGGTTTATTGCAACCAAAGTTGCCCAGCACTCCTTCTGACCAAATACAACTTCAGATGTATGTTGGGAATTAATTACTACACAACTAATTCCTAAACCTTAAGGAAAGATGAACCAAAATGGGCATATTCTCACTCATAAAGGGGAAACCTCCCACAATCCACAGAGACTCCCTCAATCCACAGAAGTATCCTTGGACAGTGTGTCCAAGGGGAGGGTCTGACTGCCAGGCCTGCTGCTCTAGGAAGAACCAGCTCCTCTGGCTCTTAGGCAGGACCCCATTTATACCCTAGCTGAGGGTGCACTGATCTCTGATCACTCTGAAGTCATTCTGATTGGTTGAGGGGACAAGCCCAGACCCTGAGCCTGTCTACTGAGGGGTCCAGACCCTGCAGCACCAGGTAAGCACCATGAGGTGCAGCTTGATGACCAAGGTGTCAAACTGCTCTGGCTAAGGTGCCAAATTACTCCAGCACACACTGTTTGCTTTGTCTGACAATGATGTTGTACCTGCCACAACACCCCTCCAAAAGTTTCAGGTTTCTAAGCACTATCTGGTGCTTTTAGTGTGGGCAGGCACATAAATTAGTGATTACAGTTTTTTAGAACATTTCTTGTAGTCTGTGGAAGAGATTTTTGCCATGTATTTGTCCTTCAGTTGTTTCATCTCTGAAAGGAGACATTTGTGCTTTACAAGCTCTAAGATTCCTGGATGAAAAGCCATTTGAAAGCAAAGGTGTTACTGTTTTCATAAAAGAAAATGAAAGAAAAAGTAGTTTAATTTATTCATTGATTTCTGGTAGGACACTTGCCTATTACTGTCTTATTTTCATCATTTATATTTAATTACTCTTAATAAGCAAACAACATATGGCAAACACAGGGAATAAAAACTGAGATTAATCATGGATGGATCACTCAGTGGTACTCAAACCTCCAGGAGCAGGGAAAACTGACATGGGATGAACTCTGAAAGCATCTTTAGGAAAATGCCAAAGTACCCCTCCCTCCTCCCCTCCCCCACCACACAGAATTCAAAGCACAAGTCAACAAGAGCAAGTGTTCTTTAGACTCTGGAAACTGAAATCTGTCACAGAAAAAGCTAACTATCAACTGATTTAATTTTTTTCCTATTACTTATGAAGTGGCAGAAGAAAGGATACTGAAAATGGAGAATGAGCTAGATCATGAACTATCTAAATCACATAAGACATAAATTTCAGGTTATATATTCAAAAACATCAGAAAGATTGAAATGGTATCTTTAAAAACCTCTATGCTGACATGAGAAGCACTTTCACAGGGCAGCATATAACTGGACTTAGAAATGCTGCAAATCCTCTGGGTCTATATGAAGATGAGATACCAGCCCAGCAGCAGGTCCCCTGTAAGAAGAGAGGCCTTCAAAGTGCATCGCCCTGTGTGCCTTAGGAGTTTAGCTGCTGCTGTTTTCCTTTCCTAGGCCTCTGCTCATCACCAAAGTAAGGTGGCAGCATATGGAAGACACGCACTTACTGTTTCAAAGTTGCTATAGTTTTACACCCGTAGAAATAAACAGGATTTATTTTTTTTTCTTTCAGTTTTACTCTGTCCATGTCCTTCCTCCATGGCAACACAGTGGAACAGCTGACTTTCTGACACAGCAGCCTATCTCTGAAAAAGAATCAATCACATCATGCTCAGAGGATCAGCATTACTATAATATTATTTACCTTGACTTCTTTGTTCATTACTTTCACGAAAGCACTGTTCTAGCACTTCACTTATTCTTTAGCTCCTTTCAAGAGAGTTATTCAGTATGGCAAATATCCCTTTCTACAAGCCTACAGGTCTACAAGTTTGTCTACATTTTCTGTTTTCTGTAGATAAAATGAACTTTCCTCAGAAATGTACCTCAGAATGTGGCCAGTGATGGGAAAAAAATGTAAAGTTTTAAAGATTTACTACCTTCACTGTTA
Source organism: Megaceryle maxima (assembly GCA_024605025.1). Classification (NCBI taxonomy): domain Eukaryota; kingdom Metazoa; phylum Chordata; class Aves; order Coraciiformes; family Cerylidae; genus Megaceryle; species Megaceryle maxima. Next base: position 62,948 of record JANHGN010010863.1, read on the forward strand.
TGCAAATTAATTTTCCTAAATATTTGGCTTTAATATTACAGTGTTTTCCTTTTGAATTAAAGTCTTTTAAATATATATATAAGGTGAAGGTGCATAGCAAACATTAGGTGAATAATTCTTCTAGGGTTTTTTTTTTTTTTTTTGGTGGTTTGTTGTGGATTTTTGTTTAGGTTTTTTT
>JANHGN010010863.1:69835-96022 GCA_024605025.1 Megaceryle maxima
AAAAAAAAAAAAAAAAAAAAAAAAAGTGAGACTTTGATGAGGATCTTTACCCTTATAAGTGTTAAGTACAACTTAACTTGTGCTGGGGTGGGGGAGGGGAAGACAGAGAGAGGAAAATTATTATGCTGTGCAGCTTGGAAGGCTACTACTTGCTATAGCTAAAGATTTTTTTAACTCATAAGTAAATTTCCTGAGCCTTGTAGTCACAGAAAGTTTTGTGAGACATGCCATACTCCTGTATCTTTTATTGCTTCACAGTCTTCTACTACCTGTACAGTTTAGGCATTGCCCTTTTACATCCATGTGAACATGCTTATAAGCAAGGACAGAGTTGCCTGCATCAAAAAGCCTGTTTCCTTGGTAATTCAGTAAGGCTATATGACATTCCAGAAAGCTAGGAAAGAGAGAAGACTGCAAACATGTGATGGAGGACCACTGGGAAAGATGAGGAACAGACAGCAGAATGAAGAAGGATTGATTGGCTAATACTGTGTTGCACCCCTAAAAGATCAAGAGGTTGCAGTCTATTTCAATGGGTCACAAAAGAGAAACTCCTTTCACTCAACACATACACAGAGGACTGCATTTGAAGCTCTAGTTTTGCTAGGAAAAAAACAACAAAACAAACCAAAAAACCCCCAAAAAATATCAACAAAAAACCCACCAAAACCCAAACAAAAACAAATCCACAACAAAAAAAACAAACCAAAGCAACAACAAAACCAGGCTATCTTCCATCTGTTCCTTTCAACATTTTAAAAAACAAATCTATGGGTTGAGTATTTCCTTGATGTGCTAGAAGTATGTCTGCATCAATCTACACAGCCTACATACAGGACGCATGAATGATATCTTCACAGGATTTCTTTGTCATGTATAAGGAGTACAATTCAAACCTGTGGCTGGAGACGTGTTAAAGTCCCAAGGTTAGAAATGAGGTAAGGTGAGCTATATCAAAAGTTTACAAGCCAGTTTCCAGAAGAAGTTGAGAGGCCAAAATGTACATACAGACAACATAAGGAGTCATCATCATCTGTTTTCAAGAAATGATTGGAACAGGAAGGCAACTTCTTCCACTGGTGTTAGTGTGCAGAAAAATAAGGTTGCAGGTTGTGTCTGTCTAGATTTAGTCCTAAAATCCTAGGTGAAAAAAATTCTCTTAAGGATCTCCAAAAGACCCAGTGACTCAGATCACTCACAAATCTGATCAAGAATGACCCATCTCAGACAAAAGATTACATTAAAATAAAAAAAAAAAAGAAAGAAAAAAAGAAAAGAATAAAAGCATTTCTGAAGAGAACTGGTTTTCAAATGGCCAAATTAACAGCTTCTTAAGTTGAGAGACAAGCAGGACAATACCATTAAATTCCCAGGCTCATACACTTCCACTGGATAGAAACTTTGGTATCAGTGGCACTCCATGACTAAATAACTAAGAAACAGCTATAAAGGAGAAGATGGGTTGGGAAAAGACAGGTAGATTGCAGTTTACCCAGTTGTGGCAGTGTGGGAAGACAGACTCTGCTTTCACTCATTCTGAGTGAAGGGGACCAGGATGGCTTTGCAATCCATCCCAAAGATTTCTTTCCTCTTTTGCTTCCTGAAGTGGGTTACCATAGTCCCAGACCTTCTGTAACCATTGTGAGGTAAGCACAGGGAAGGAGGAGAAGAAATGCTTGGGAAAGGCTCCTTGGGAACTCAAGAATTTGTATGTGTGAATTCTTTACATCCAAAGAGCTGTTGCCTCCTGAGGAAAGTCAGGTATTTTCTCACCTGTCACTTCAGGATCAGGTGGTAATTAAGCAAGCAGATCTGACACGCACTGGACAGGAAAGCTAATTAAATTCAGTTTCCATGTAACAAAGGTTATAAATGAGGAAGTTCCAGTATCAAGTATTGTCAAGGCAGTCACCTCAGAAGCTCCTTAAAGCTGCCTCTCTGCAGCAAGTCAGTTATAGTACACTTGTTCACTGCTACTTTGAGCTATTCATGTGATTTTCTGTCCTTGGCAGTTGGATTGTCTGTCCATTTAACAAACGCTTCCATATTCAGTCTATGCTGAATAGCTCCTCTCATTAGCTGACAGAATCACCTGTAGATGGCATATCTTTGTATTATGCTTTTATGCCAGATGTGCCTATCATTCTTATGCCCTGTTATGATATGTTATTTATGCTTAATGTATAGTTTTAAGTTATGCCTTTTATTCACAAATCAGTGGTCACTTGTGGCTATCACCTTCCTGTCAAATTATGAAGTTTTCATTGAAAAGCAAAGAAACTTGAACTTGACTAAGATAGTTGATAGGGAAGAATTACTAAACAACAAAACAAAAAAAACAAAGCCAACCAAAAAAGAAAAAACACATCCAATAACATCACAACAAATGGCAAAACCTGCAAATAGCTAATAGAACCCACTCACCCCCTCCCCCCCAAAAAAAAAAAAATTAATGAATTATGAACCTGGTAATTTTAAGATTGTTTGCCTTGAGCAAGGTCCATTAATATAAATGGCTCTTCACAGAGTCCACACTACTCACAGCCTGCTGTTCCCACCTAATTTGCCTCCACACCTATGATTCTGCTTCACATGTTCGTACTGAAAGACGCTCCAACTAAAACCATTCAGCAAGAAAAGTAAGTTCAACTTAGCAACAGTTTCTAGGCAAATCTGCCATCCAAACCCACTGCAGAGACATTTGACTTAAAGGGACACCAAACCTATTAGGACACTTAACCTAAAATCTGTTCAAAATACAGCAGTCTCTCTCTACCTTAACAGCTGTAGCTCTCTTGGAAAGCATATTTACTAATAAAACAAGAAGGAAAGTAAATTTGCATTGCAGCAGGCAGGAGATCACACATTTACTGGCCAACACCTGACAGACAGACTGGAAAAAAATACAGCTCTGTGAGGAAGCTGCAGCATAGACAGGAAGATTTGAGCTGAGCCTTGGAAGACGAGCACTCCTGATGTGAAAAAGTTCCATGGGGGTTTTAAACTAGAGTGTTTCCCAGCATCCCCATATAAACACAAGGAGAAATGTTCAAAAAAGCAATATTAAAGGAGTGGAGGAAAAAAAACCTGAGAACACTGATGAAGAGAATTAGAGGAGAAAATGATGAATTCAAGGGATGGCAAGAACAATCAAAGGTTTTTACACTGTGATATGGGATGGGTGTCAGGGAAGGAGGACATTTTTTACCTTATCCATCAACTTTAATACTTTTTTGTTGTCTGTTCAAACAAACCTAAACATCTTGAGCTCCAGCATTATAATACTACAGCATATATGATGTAAGAGGGAGATATAATCATTGTGTACAAATATAGTCAGGTGAAACTGACTGAATACCAAGCAAAAGATTTTGTGATTATTTTTAAAAACAATTGTGAAAATTTTTAAAAACAACTGTGAGAACAGAAAAATGTCACTGCAATGACTACAGAGCTCATGCAAGCACGAGGATCTCCTTACACCACTGTTGATGATTAGAGCAGCATTCAAAGACAAGCCATCAGGTATGAGGAGAGCCTCTAGTGAAGTTCATCCAGGGACAGGCAGCCAGCTGTAAGATACCAATTGTTTACACCAGTAACTTTGGCACAGAAAAAAAAAAAAAAGTGTTTAGGATTACACACAGAGCTAGGCTGCAATGTAAAACACCAGAGACCCATCATCATACATCAAATGCTTGATCAGAGGTACACAACTCTAATGAGCAGGTAGACTATCAAGAATTTACCATAGAAACCCAAGTCGTATTTACTATCCACCTTACCCAGAGGCACCTCTTTTCCTGCTTCTTCCACATCCATTTCCAGCTCCCCTTCCAACCAGTCCCACTATCACACTCATCCCTTGTTCTTCTCCAAGAAACAGTTGTCTTAATTCTTCAGAAAGAAAAATTCTCTGTCAGGAGGAACTCCAATATAAATCTGGATTAGAGGAAGAAAAACATGATGAAACTGAGTGTTACAGATTCTCAGATACATGCACCCAAGGACCAATGGAAATATCTAACCTAAAATGGGATTTTACTGTCTGAAAACAATTGAGGAAAATTACTTACATCTACTAACTCATCAAACAGGCTGAGCCACCCAAGTGAAGGAGCTCTGAAAGAGGATATTTACAACCTGAGTGGTCATGGACCTGAGTAATGTGGTAGTTGACCCTGCTTTGAGCAGAATTGGGTCAGATGATCTCCACAGATGACTTTCCACTGCAATGATTCTCTGATTAGCCAACATTAGTCAGAGTGGGTAGGCATTGCAGCCAGTAAATATAACAGAGAAAAAGTAGCACTGTCCAAAGCAGAGGACTAGGACAAGAGACAGAGGCATAGATATGGTAAGATTAACTTTAGATCAGAAATTAAAATACATTTCCCATTGATCTGAATAATGAGACTCTGAAACAATCCTTTGGTTAGGAGAAAGGGAGCAAAACTATATATATCTATGTGGGGTTGTGTGTATATATATATATGAACTATATGTATATGAGAGCTATATATATACGAGCTTAGTATACGTGAAGTCAGACACCCAACAAGACAGGCATATTCAGGTCAATAGATAACATTGTCATTATTGTAGACTGGGAAAATACAGAATGTCAAGGACTACAAAGTGTTGGACAAGGGAAAATGATTTTACATTTATGTCTCTTGCATTGTGGCAAATATCACATAATAAAAAACAAGCAGTTGATTCTGTTTTAAAGGAAAATCATCAGAGCGGGACTGTGTCTTGACAGCCTCATGACAATAAACACCTTGCAGTCCAAGCTGTTACCCATTTGCCTCAGAGAACGTGTATGCTGAGAAGGCACGTGGCTTTAGACTTAGGCCAAAAAGCAGCATGGGAAAGGAGCCCCCACAGCTAGAGATGGGTCAGCAAAACAGCACCAAAAAAAAAAAAAAAAAAGTCAAACACTGCATTGCCAAGGAAGCCAAGCTGACCCATAACGTATGTGGAGAGCAGCAAAGAATTGAGAGGAAAGCAGAAGACAACAGAGAAAGTGTGGATCCTACCTAACTCTTTATATTGTGCAAAGGTTGAGTCAGGGAACTGTGGCAGGGACGATAAGGATCCCTGTAAGGCTTGCTTACATTCCCCATAGAAACCTAATTTTGAAGTACAAAATACTTCCAATTTCTGAAGAGTTTTTCCTTTACTAGTACTGAATATCTGTAAAACATTGAACCCTTTCTAGCAAGCAATGATTTTTTAGAAGATAATGCATAGAAGAGCAGCCATTATGGAACAGGGTGTTTGTAACACACAAAAGCATCAGAGTTTGAGGTTTCCCTTTTATTTCTGGTTAAGGATTGTATCAACATGTTATATCTACTGCCACAGTTCCCAATCAGACATACTGTTTACACAAGAGAAAGTAACCCAGAGCTGCAGATGGACTATGCTGTAGTGAATTCGCTGTCTCATTTCCCCACATGCACCTTAAACCATTGCCTTCATGCTGCTGGGGTTGTTATCTATTTAGCACATATAATTGCCAAGCCTATTATACTGATAACACATTTAAGTAAAACCATATGAGTATCTTGATTCTCAGTGTTTCCGAACTTGGAACCCTTACTTGAGATCAGAGTCTTTACCTGAGTTATTAAGAATGGTTGAAACCCCACAATTATAAAATTATTACTGCAACTTTTTTGAATTTTTTTTTTTTTTTGCTATTCCTTCTAATGTACTTCCAACAGACTACCTTACAAACATCTCTTTATAAGCAGATAACTTTTTTTTTTTTTTTTTTTTTTTTACTTCAGATGAATAGAATACACAAGAAAAGTACTTAACGTGTTTAGTTGAAGGAAGGGCAGACTTTCAAGGTCTCTGAATACTTGAACATGGTTATTACATCACGAGCTAAGAGACACTTCAATGATAATTGTGACAGAGGGGTAGAGACTGAATAAAACAGGAAAATTATAACTGTCCCTACAAGATTCTATAGAATTTATTTTAAGTATTTCCAGACTATTGCTGTCCATAGAGAACAGAAAATAGAGTTTTCTTTCAAATTTTTTTTTTTTTTAAGTTAGAAGATAACCTCTTTTGGTTCAGTTTTGGTTGTTTTGTTGTGTTTGTTTTTTTTTTTTTTACAAAATTATAAGGAAGTTTTCATTGGCAATCTCCAATTATATGCTTTATAAAACTTCTTCACTGTAGTATTTGAAATTCACCATCATTCAAGACAAGATAACAGATTCATTTAATCACTGTTACACTCAAATAGGGAATTTTGTCTCCAATTATTCTTTAATTAGAAACTCCTACACCATTAGTACTTATGACAGGAATAAAAAAAAAAGATGAAAAGATATTTTTGATATAACATGGATGAAAGTTATAAACTAATATTGGTCTATATCTCCTACCTGCAACAGTATCTGTGGCCAACCTAGGGGAAAAAATTGTTACTTTCAATTTGGCTGCCATGGTAACATGAAATGGTCCAATTTATTGCAGTTATCACAAATGCTATTAATCCTAGGGATAACGATGGGTGGCAATGAGCCATACTGAGCAGGATTATTTTCAGTGTGCAACAAGCCAATCTCACACACTGAGACAAGATATTTTTTATTACAAAATTGTGCAAGTTTGGATGTTAGGTGGTTTTCCACAAAGATAGCACCCCTAGGCATTTTTCAAAGTTCTTTTGTACACAAATTTATCAACTGGTAAGTTTTCAAGGACTTCCCACTAACACTGATTAGTCAGTAATTTACACATAGTTACACAATTACTTATTCATACTACTCATGCTTTGTGAGGGAAGGGTCTTCACCTGAGCTGAGGTCTCCTGCCCTGTAGACATGATTTTTAGTATTATAATGAGGCTAGTTCACATAAGGATAACACTAATTATTGTTAGCTGACAGTACAAAACTACACAAAAAAAATATAATCCCTAAGTGCATATAATTTATATATTTTTCAGGAAGTTTCTTCTTCAAAAAGAGCCATGTTTTTTATTAAAAGTTCCTTAACTAATCCCTCTGACAACATCAAGGATGGTCATCTTGCCCTAGGCATCGTATACATATTTATCACCTCCTTTATATGTACTTACAGTTATCAAAAGACCTAACTAAATTCCTGAGCAATATTTCATACATCTTTAACTCCTTCTTTGTTTGCCTCTGTTTGGCTCTTTGTTTGCCCAAGGAGATAACATAGGAACATTGGAAAGTGAGCTAAAACTGAAGACCTAATCAAGTTCTTTTTTCATATGGCTATACTGAATAGCATGGTGAGGCAGAATTCTGCTTGCTTTTGGCAATTGGTAAATGTTGAGATTACAACTGTTGAAGTACAGTAGGTAACAGTTTTCTGACCTATAAGTCTGTTTTCAAACATGCTTTTACTTCCCATCAAGATAAAATGAGATCTTCTGTCCTAAAATTTTAAAGAAACACCACCCTGGTTTATGTACTCTCTGCCTCCATGCCAAGGAGCCCAATCATATGTCCAGACATTTGAGATGAGAGTTACCATTTTTTAGAATCACAGATGGAAAGGTCTCTGGAGATCATCCAGTCCAACTTTCTGCTTGAAGCAGGGTGAGCTTCAAAGTTGTTCAGAGTTTCATCAAGTCAAGTTTTCAATACCTCTGGGAATGGAGCTTCAACAACCTCCCTGGACAACTGCTGCAGTATTAGACTTCTTCCACAGTGAATTTCCCTCCCATTAACCTATTATATTCCACTGAAATTTCCCTTTTCACAACTTATCACTCTCACCCCTTGTCCTCTCACTGTGCATTGCTGAGAAGAGCTGGACATCTTCATCTCTCTAGGGCCCCTCACGTACCTGAAGACAACAATTGCAAGTTCCCTGAACCCTGTCTTCTCCCAGGTGAAGAAATCCATCATTAGGCCCCCGAGGGCATTGATGGGCCTTACTGGCCCTGCCCTAGCCTCCCCCAGTGCTGCCTATGGGCCCGAAGACACCATTTCAGCTTTGCCAGGGGCTATTAGTCTTCACCTCAGCAATATCTTAGGGGTCTCCAGCCATGGCTCCTGGACAAACCTTGTATGCACACTGCAACCTCATTTCCAGTCCAGTCCTTCGACCTGGCTCCACTTGCTCCTTTTGACCCCTCTGAGTGGCCCTTGGCCATTGTTCAACTCTTCACCGTGCCTGAGCTGTCAATGGATCCCATAATCAACACCCAGCGCTGTCTGTCCCTCTCAAACACTGTGATGCACATCAGTGAGGTATCACAACTAGTATTGGGGTCACCATGTTGCCCTTTCAGAACAGCCCCACTCTTGCTGCTTCTGAGATCCCTTAGCTTAGAACAAAATCCTCAAGAGCATACGTTCATGTGTGTGATATTGTGGGAAAAGTCTCTCTCACATACAAGCATACTCTTGTCTTGCAAAGCTTTTCCAAACAGTTTTCATCAAAACACTAAATTCACATATTTCCTTCCACCATACTGACATTTTCAGATAAGAAAAAAAAACACAAACAAAAAGGTCTATTTCCCCTTCACATGACAGGAAGAAGCTGAATTTATTTTCTGTTACTTCATTGCTAAAATGAGAGAATTTCCACCATGCTCATATGAGCAATCTCTGACCAGTAACAGCTTAAAATATTCCATTGACCAAAGGAAAGATTTAAGAAACACTACAAGATAACTATTCTTACTGTAGCTGTTTTCCTACTATATAAAAAAGAGGTGTCATCATAAGAAAATTACGGCAAGACATGTACTATCCAGCATAAAGAGAAAGTACAGTCATTATTAAAAGTCAAGTAGCATGCTGTGCTCTTAAAGTCAGAGATATTAGAGGCTGCAGGAAAAAAGATTTAATACCTTCTTCTCATCTTACATTACAGAGTAAAAGAAATGTATACCTCAAAATTTGTAGGACGAGCTGAAGCATTTGCTAGTCAACCTTAGCAATTGTCCCCTGAGGCCCAGGGACAGAGCTCAAGCCTCTGACTAAGGGTTTTAGGTCTCCTGACTTCTTCCCTGATCAAGAGAGCTGTTATTTTCCAGGCATGTGACCATGGGGAAGACTTTCCAATCAGGCCTTAAGGATCATTGTCTCAAGCTATACATCTACACCTTCGTTTTCTACTGAATGAGCAGTTTGTTAAAAACTGTTCAACCTACCATTCCACAAGTTGTACCTTTGATGTGCTTTACACAGAGAATCTCCTTATCTTGATGTCCCTTGTTGAATGAAATACCTGTCATTGTTTTTTTTTTTTTCTTATCTACAAATAAAGTTAATTTGTCTCATGTCATAAATATATGCATCAGTACAAAAGAATAAATACACATTAATTCTTTATTCTTGTCCTGTATACAACCAATGTATAAAGTAGGATTAAGGTACTTTACAGGCACTAATTAAGTGCAAAATGCTTCTGAATTGTACTATAGAATCACAGAACCATAGAATTGTTTTGGTTGGAAGAGACCTTTAAGATCATCAAGTCCAACCATTAACTCAGCACTGCCATGTCACCACTTAATCATGTCCCTGAGCACTACCCATATACATTTTTTAAATACCTCCAGGGATGGTGACTCCACCACTTCCCTGGACAGTCCATTCCAGTGCTTTACAACTGCTTCAATGAAGAAATTTCTCCTAATAACCATTCTAAACCCTCTGCAGAAACCTCCCTACCCTCAACCAGATCTACATACCTGCCTAACTTAGCGTCATCTGCAAACTTGCTGAGGGTGTCCTTGATACCCTCATCCACATTATTGATAAAGATATTAAAACAGGTCCTAGCAGCCCTAGGGAACTCCACTTGTGACTGGCCACCAACTGGACTTAACACTATTCACTATCACTCTTTGGCCCTGATCATCCAGAGAGTTTTTCATCCAGTAAAGCATACTCCTATATAAGCCATAAGTCACCAGTTTTTCCAGAAGAATGGTGTGGGAAACTGTCAAAAGCTTTACTGAAGTCCAGGTAGACAACACCCACAGTGTTTCACTCACCCACTAAGCGCATCACTTTGTCATAGAAAGAGATCAGGTTCTTCAGTCAAGACCTGCCTTTCATAAACCCACACTGATTGTGCCTGATCTCCTGGTGCCATGTGATTGCAATCAAGATGATCTGCTCCATAACTTTCCCTGGCACCAAGGTCAGACTGACATGCATACACCACGATTGCTATAGTTATTAAGAAGAGCTGGCCTCTGTTATTGAGTAAATAATATCATACATATCAATGTATTTCTATATAAGCCTAATAGAACACTGGCGATAGATAATTATCATTTTGCAAGCAATTATGCAAGGCCTTGGAACATCTACCCTTTAAAGACAGAATTAATGTAAAAAAATGCCATTCCCAAACAGGTACAGAAGCCCTGTTGAAGCAATTAAAAGTATTCTGCTCTTTGGAAAAAAGATATTGTTGTGTTAATACTTTGTAATAGCAAACAATTTTATATACACGAAAAAAAGCAAACATTATTCTAATCCTGGCATATGAAAAAATTTTGGCACAAGAAATACAAAAGATCCCTCTGGCCTATATATTAACTTTTTATTAAAGAGTGGAATTGATTAACCCTGAACACATTATGTTCTACGATTAAATGTGAATAGAAATTTGTAGGGGATAGTTGGAATTGAAAGATTTAACAGAAGTTTTTAATAAAGGTAATTGTTTTGCAAAAGTATTGTATTAACAGAAGGCTTCACAAAGGTTAATTGTTATCATTGAAAGGTGATAGGCATTTATCACAGTTCAATTTACTTGTAGAAATTTATATGTATTCAGGATTATAAAAATAATATCATAGGTTTAAGATAAATGGGGCTTCCCAGCAAGAAGGTTTGCAGGAGAACATTTATCATTCAAACCTTCTAAAAAATTAAGGAAATTACATTTCCACTAACTTTGTAGTACTTAATACTATAGATGACTAAAAATAGCAGGACATTTGTTTTTAATAAATATTTTTGCTTTACTTGAATCAAAGCATTTCTTTTTCAGACAGCTGAAACAAAATGAAGGGGAAAAAAAAAATTAAAAAAAAAGCAGTAGGTAGTAGCAGCTTCCTCCACACCCTCAGTACCCATGCTGAATGGAAATTAGGAGAAAGTGAAGTGAGTTGAACCAGAAGTACCAGAACAACCAATAATGTAATATCTCATATAAAAGGGATAAAAGAAGACCAACACATCCAGGGAAGTCACCATCCCTTAAGGTATTTAAATGATGTGTAGATGTGTTGCTTAGGGATATGGTTTAGTGGTGACCTGGCAGTGCTAGGTTAACGGTTGGACTTGATCTTAAAGGTAAATGGTTGGACACGATGATCCCATGGGTCTTTTCCAACCTAAATGATTCTGTGATTCTGTAAAGATCTCTTCCAACCAAAACAGTTCTATGATACTATGTTTTTTAAAGGAGTCAGCCATTCTAGGAATGAATGAAGAAAATCAGAAGAAAACAGCTTAATTTATTTTAGGAGGAATAAAATATTCTCTAATTTAAAAACATTCATATTTCCTTTAAAGCCAACTGAAGAATTAGTAGAAGAAAGGAGTGTGCCTCTGATGCTGAAAATATAATTTTATCTGTTAAAATCTGGCAATCTAAGTAGCTTTCAAAACTCCGAGGTCTTACATAGTCAGAAGAGAACATGAAAAACACAGCTCATTTTCAGAAGCCATCAAAAGCATTAGATGAGCTCCAGTTCTCCAGGGAAGATGTAGGCTGATTTTTTTACACCCATCACTATCCTGCAATGCAGTAAACACAATGCAAAGGATGAGCAGGGTTTTTCCTATCATCTTCAGATATTTGGAAAGAAGTGCAGGACGAATTCAGAGGAGTATAATCTTAAGTTCTTGACTAGACTGCCACTTCTAAAACCCCACAAGGCAAGGGAAAAGAGGATACCTTACTTCAATAAAGCCCAGAGAGATGGAAAATCAGACAGATAGAATGAACTAAAGACATGCTGGTGTCAAAGCCAGCTCTGGCTAGCCAAGGAGACAAAGCACTGCACAGGTGGCTGAATAAGGAGCCAGCTGGGTGAGACACAGAAGGTGGGATTAATTTCATCTAGCTTTAGATGTCCATCTGTGGATTACTCACCCCTCTTACAGAGGCAGGTAATAGAATGCTATTTTTTTTTATACCATCTGTGGGACATCAGTTGCATCCTAGTTGTTTATTTCTTTATTTTGACTACACAAAGGAGCTCAACACTACTAGTTCAGTTGTCCACATTGCAAATGCCTCCATTTAGTTATACAGTCCTTCTTAAGCCTTTTGATGAGACTGGGCAGAGAGCTAAGAGTTAAAATGAGGATTCTTACTCAGCAAAAGACCACAACTAGAAGCTTAAGGCAATAAGAACAGGCTTCTTTGAGACAGTTTTGGGTTTTTTTTTCATTGCTCAGCCTGAAGTCAAATTCTCATTTCAGGGTACTGAAAGTCACTAACTGCTATGCTGTGAACATGAAACATGTTATTTAGTGGTAATATCACTCAAAAAGACATCTTCAAGCAGGCACTCAAATTTAAAAGCACTTCTGATGCAATCTTCCTCTGTTTCAGGCCCTTTCTGTAAAATGAGAGTGCAATACTTCATCTCACCCTGCAGGGAGGTGGACCCACTTTGTTCACACTTGTAGCCAGTAAATTTCAGGGGAAGTTTCCAAAACAGAATTTGAACAGGCTGTGATAAATGACTGAACTATTTTTCATATAGCAGTAGTCATCATTAAATAAATGCCCTCCAGTGTGAATAATGAATAAGAAAAGATTACAGCGGGGAGAAAAAAAATAGTAAGCAATCACATTAATGAAGGTAGGAGATGGACCTGGTGGAGCGGGTCCAGAGGATGACCACAAAGATGATCAGGGGGCTGGAACACCTCTCCTACAAGGACAGGCTGAGGGAGCTGGGATTGTACAGCCTGGAGAAGAGAAGGTTCTGGATAGCCACCTTCCAGTACCTGAAGGGAGCTTATAAAAAGACTGGAGAGGGCCTGTTTACAAAGGCCTGGAGTGAAAGGACGATGAGTAATGGTTTTACATTAGAAAGGAGTGGATTTAGATTAGAAATAAGGAGGAAGTTCTTTACCACAGGAGTGGTGGAGCACTGGAATGGGTTGCCCAGGGAGGTGGTTGAGGCCCCATCCATGAAGACATTCAAGGTGAGGCTTGACAAAGCTCTGAGCAACCTGCTCTAGTTGAGGATGTCCCCGCTCCCAGCAGAGGGGTTGGACTAGATCACCTCTAGAGGTCCCTTCCAACCCAGATATTTCTATGATTCTATGTTTATCATAACATGTGCAGGATAATACTTACTTTTCTTCATAATAAATTTTCAGCACGCGTCTCTCTCTTTTTGGGTCTAAACTATTATTTGAATATCTGAACAAGTGTTTGCAGAACTCTTCTCCGATAGGCTTACTATCCAGCAAAAAAAGTTTCATACAGCTCTAACAATGCAAGTTATAAGAGACTGACACTAAAGCCCTCTAAACAAGAATACAGATAAGAGGACTTTATTGATAACCAGTTGGATTCAGTAAAAGGATTCTTCTTTCCCAGTTTCCTTGATATTTGGTATTTTGGTCCTAGATATATACTATTGTCAACAAATCCTTTAAAACTGAAAAGGGCATACTCAATAAATTAATCTGGTTCTCCCTTCAATGACACCTGCAATGCTGTTTTACAAACTTTCAGTGGGCAGGTGTGAGGAGAAGCAACACCTGTTGCAGTGTATGAGAAACAGAAGAGATTTCATCGTGCTTGAAGCTTTCTTGTTCAAAGGATGAGTTACTTGAGTTCTATTTAAGTTACAAATAAAACCAAATTAATGATAAAAACTTTAGAGGCCTTTTCCTTCAGATACTTAAAGGAGATAGTCCTAATACTCCAGAAGTTCTCCCAGCCACCTCTTCAGTTGTCAACCAGCACTGAAGCAAAAGAGATAAAAACAGTTCTTCTCTTTGTATCAGAGTTGCACAGAAGCAAAAAAGTTAGTTGGTATCATTGGCAGCACACTCTGGTTTGCTGGGTCAAGATGTAGCTATTTACCCTTCACACAAAACTGTGTTGACTTCAGCATCAGCATATCTCTAGGTGCTTTCTGTGAAGTCTGAATAAGAAATTGCTATAAAATAAAGACCTATTACCATCCTGCTCAGCTTTTATGTCCATCTACACACTCTATAAGAAGGGAGGGTACTTGGTATTTGTAGGTCCTAGTCACCATTATATGGAAAGGACTATCTAACAGTGTTTTCAGTACCCCAAGGGTTACAAAACCATAGAGGTGAGAATAATTCAGTAATTTACCTTCCCATCGGTGGCTTCTACCTAACCAAAAGAAGAATAATAAACTGTTTATAAATGTTAAGAGTTATATTTGATGAGTTTTATTCAGAAACAGTATCTCTTGAGATTATGGTACCAAACAAACATTAATGCCAACAATGACTCAGATGAAGATTTTTTGTTTCTGTGTGTTCAAGTTCAGGTACTAAACCACAGTTTTCAGTGAGAAAAGGCCAGCATATTTGGATTCTCCAAAAATACAAAAAATAGAGATACCTAAAACTGTTTTCCATATGAATTTTGCCAGACTTGATCCCCTCACCTTTCTTCTGAAGGTTCAAATAAATTACACACAAAGTTGTACTGTACAATAAGATACCAATGACTTTCATTAAAATATTATTTTGCCTCCCACTAATTAATACAAGTCTCTTATCAAGAACACTACATTCTCCATTAAGCAATTATTCTACACACTGCAGATCCACATCTTTAAGCATTCTCTAACTTTGGTATACTTAGAGTCAAACTGGCTTTATATAGCTAAATACATTATTCTCAGAGACCTGAAGTTCAGCCAGATTATCCGGTGTGCTGCAATTATTGAATAGCATAACTAAGCAACTCATCCTGCACTATTTCTTTAATTTATCGTCTTCAATTAGGACATGAACCAACTGCACATTTTTGTGTAATTTGACTAATGACCAATATTCTTGAGGATCATGGAAGAACCTCATTATAAAGATAATTAAGAACAAAATCCATTGCTTGTACTTAAAGTTAGATTTTCCTTCTGCCCCAGGGCTACATATTTCTTTTCTTTAACAATGACCAATTTCTGTTTGCTTCCATGCAACACAATTTCTACAGTTCCCATGTGGATGACAAAAACCTTCCCTGGAGTTTGTAAAACATCTGGCCTGCAATCTTTGATCCATGCTGCTATAAAGTTATTCATTAATTTTATCTGCCACATCTTCTTTTTTCCTTTAATTTACTACTCAAAATCTGACATGCAGCTAAGAGTTTCAAGGGATGGTGACTTTTTTTGTTTACATATTGACATAAATCGGGATGATGGACTGAAAATGCAATATACTCAGTGATTTCAGTTTTGTTAATATTGAAATACATATTTATACAGTTTATGTTACCATACTCAAAGACTATTAACTAATCTCTACAAAGGTCTCCAGCTGCTCTCTTCTTGTTGTAGATATAAACAGAAAAACATATGATGCATATTTGAAATTCAGGCGAGAAAGCCCATCTTTATAGGCATGGCTGCATGCTGTGTGTTGGTGCCAATATGCTAGCTTGGTACCAGGCAAACGCTGTACCAGGCTATGTGATATACACAGAAATATCATTTTTGCAGACCTGGATTGTCTCTGTCCTCGTTTGTGCTAGAACAGAACTAATTCTTTTCTGTGGTTTTACTTTTCAGCTAAGTATCTTCAAAAGTAACTATACTTTCCAAAGTTAACAGCATATTTTTACAGATAGCCTCTGCTTCTACCAGTGATAATGCTCAGTGTTTAGTTACTACCAAGGACTGGTATGCAGAAAGGCTCTTGCTTATACTTGCTTCTATAGAAACAAAGACAACTGCTAAATCTTCTGTACCATGTTAGAGTGACATCTGTGAAAGGCTGCACCTGTGGGGAGGAGTGGACATCCAGTTTCCTAATCCAGCTCATGAATCCATTTCCCACCTGATGCTGAGACCAGTCTGGGACTTCCTCAGTGCCTGTGCTGCAGTGTCAGTGGTGATGTAATTGTTATCAGGGGTTGGGTTCTATATTTATTTTGTATATATTTCATTACAGTTATTATTTCATTAAAGCAGTTCTCATTTTATTTTTTAATCCATAAATCTCTCTCCTTATTCCCTTTGTCTTCCCCTTTGGAATGGAGAGGGGTTAATAGAGAGCATCTGTCATTCATCTAGTGACCAGTACAGCCCTAACACTTGACAGGAATGGACTTCTTCAATACTATATTAAATCTGCCAGAAAGCATTTATCTGTCTCATTAAGACTAAATTAATCTGACACTCTCTGTCCTTGGGAACTGAAGTAGGCCTAAAAACTAATGGGAGGAGTGAAATCTATGCTTCATATTTCCCTATATTCCCTCCCCTCTCACCCTTCATTTATTTATATTTTTGTTTTATCTATTTATGCCATACCAATTATTTCTGTTAGGGTCATCTGGTGGTCTTCTAATTATTGAGTAAAGGAATGATATAGTTGAGAATATCCTTCAAGTGACTAGTAATGAGCTGGTATCTGGGTAAGTAATATACTATAAAGGATCTGTCTCATGAAAGGCTTCTTATTGCTACTAAATCTGTCACTTGTTCAAGAAAAAATCTTCCAAAAACCAGATGAACAGAATTTCCCTTAGTATTAAATTATCATGTTCCATTTTAGTCCTTCTGAAAACAAAAGACTTCTGAAAACAAGAATATTCAAGAACATTGAGTATGCAGATAAGTTTTTCTGTCTGTTTTATCTGCAATCTCTCTCTTAATGATGTTTCTGGCAAGAAAAACTATCAGACTATCTCAGAGACATTATTCTTTCTTTTTTGTATTTCAGATAGCAAAGTCATATATAGCAAATAATCCAGTCCAATTTGTTATCCCTTATTTAGCTTCATAAAATACATCTTGTGCATCACTTATTTTATAATAGTGTATTTTATTTATGCAAGAATGCTTCATTGAGATTCAAAAAAAGTAGCATTCAAAAGGCTATAATTTTATCTCAGTCCTCCTTTCAATTAAATAATGTTGGCAAAAGCCCAAGGTACAGACCCACAGCTCTGTAAGAGCTAGATCCCGCTTGCTTCACTCTCCAGTGGGTACTACCTAATGGAATTCATGGGGTTACTTAACCAAGAACAGTGGATGTTAATCAGCTATAGGGCATATAGGCAAGACTTGCCACAGCCTCAGTTTTTATTCATGTTACTGACAGTATTTTATTGCATTGATGGATGCTGCAGCAGCCATCATAATTGTTTTAAAGCATTTCAACAGAGTCCCATTCTAAAACACAGCAACCTTCAGCCATAAAGTAGAAAAGGCTCAATAAAAAGCATAAAAAAAATTGCAAGGAATTTCAACCAAATGGTGCCATAAGTATAATTTTACAAAGTTTCAGTTCAGAAAAGGTCTTTCAAGTGATTAAGATGACCTTTACATTACTGACTTTTTTAAACTCTATCAGTAAATTCATATACTTCCTACTTCCATGCCTATATCATACTTTCAGCAAAAAGTGTGTGTGTGCTTGTGTGCAAACGTGTGTGCTTGCATAGATGAAATCTGATTTTAGTTCAAGAAAATACTCTGAGGTACCAAACTTATGTTCTTGCATGTTGAACAGATAAAAATAGATATTTTTCCCTTTGCAGTACTTGGTAACACCTAACTTCTAGATAACTAATGCCACCCAAATTTTCTGATGAACAAGGTAATCATATCAGTCAATTGTTACAATAAAGGGATTGTTAATGGGGAAATCCTGTGTTGCACTTACTAGCACATGGTCTGGAAGAATTTTGAAAACAAATCAAGAAAAATCTTTAATTTACTCAAATAGTCCCTTTGAAGTATAAGACAATAAAGTTATTGCAGAAAGAAGGCAAGATCTTAATAAACACTCCCTATTAATAAACCTTTCTCCATTCCAATTAATAATAGTAGTAGTAATTCCTAAATTATGTGAAAATGGATACCAGAGATTTTCCTTACTAACTGGCCCATGCTTAGCTCCCACTCAAAGATTATTGAAAAAAAAAAAAACAACTTATTGAAGCTGGGGCCTAAAAAGTTCACTGCATCTAGGGAAAAGAACTAACTGTGGGTTTTTTTTTTCTACATCATCTTGTACCACAATCCTACTTCCTGTCCCTGAATCATTTAATACCAACTTCATAAAAAACAGTTTAATTTCAAATGGTTGAGTTTCAGGTTTGAAATAGTATTTCATAAGCTGGGAACTTATAATTTCCTGAGCCAAGAACTGCTGATGGAACACAGAGTCCTGAAGTATTTTCAAAAATGTCAGCCTTGACATGTACCCCACAGCACAAAAGAGCAGAGAAACTAAGAGGAGGATTAAGAGAGATTTACTCTTTAAGTCACACCACCGGTGTGAGGGAACCCTACCAAAAAATACAATTACCATATACTACTACACTGAAAATCCAAAGACAGCAGGATTTTTTACCACATGCACAAAATGACTGGGAAACCCTCATTGGTATAGCCCATTAGGACCTCACAGTAAAAAGGAGTGGACTATCAGCATTAATATAGATGAAACCACAAAGGTGATCTAATGAACTGCCCGTCACGAGCCAAAATTCAGCCCAGCAACTGGTAGGCACTTAATGTTTAGAATGTTCTCAAGTCCTGTAGGAGTCAACAAAGCATAAACTGAGTGCATTTTAGTGAACTTAGGGTGCACCTACATCTGCAGACAGGTGCATCTATACCAGGAACTGTTTGTTTGCTTGTGTGTAAAAAGTCACCTTCCTGGTCACTTTCCTTTGCTGAAGAAAGATGATTTTCCATCATAGAAATGTCATTATTCATCTAATAAAACAAACAAACAAACAACAAAACCCAAAACAAACAAAAAAAGGAACACCCAAAAAAGCAAAATAAAACACCAATCTTATTACACAATGCTACTCTCAATATAAGAAGCCTTGACTGTCCATCACCTTAAACTATTGAAACACTGGATTTTTATGCAGCCACTACTATTTATTTGCCCCTGTTGTAGGCATTTATATAAAGAATCTGCCATCAGGAAAAACAAATGACGTCTTTGATTAGAAGTTTATTGGCTCATACAGTCAAGAAGCATTTCATTCAGTAAAGAGGGTTATTCCTAGGCTTCTAACTGTCTCTTCAGCACCTACAGCAAATACTTTGCTTGGTCACTGAGAAATGTTAAAATAATAAAGCTTTAGCAATTATTTTTCTGAAGAGTTTTATATTAAATGGCGGCCAGAACCATATTGCTAATGCCTGAGTGAATGGTAGGGTCTTCAGAGTGTCATTTAATCTTAGATTGAAATAACATGCTCTTTAAACAGCTCTTCTCACCCTTCTCTCTTCAATAGTGAGAAAATTAGCTTCTGGACTCTCTGAAAGCATTTTGTGCAGTATTCAATTTACTGCCATGTACTTTTCTGTTTGGCATCTATCTCTACAGTTGATTGTTTTCAAAAAATACCCAAGTTTTCTGAAGACTTTTCACTTGCAGCAACAAGTTTCTAGCCTTTTGACTTCAAACAGAAGCTCACCTGAATGCAGTTTCCAAACTGCTCTTGCAGGTCTCCTCCCTTTGGGTGCTTGGAGTGTGGACAAGTCAAGGTGATGGGCAGATTAAGAAAATTAGTATTTGAATACTATATAGATTGGCTACAAAAATTATTGATTTGTTCCATTTTTTTTTATTCCCCAGCCACCTACCACCACTGAGATGTTGCCCTCAAGAAGCATCAACTTCATCTTCCCTGTTTCACAGGTAACTGACAGGGATCTCTAATGTTTAAGCCAATGCTTTCTTTACAAGTGGAACCTTGAACAACTATCAAAACCTAAAAAGACAAACTTGGTATCAATTGCTACAGACCCTCATTTGCAAGTTGTTGAATTTCACTTGTACAGTCCTTTTCCCTACAAAGCACATGTGAGATGAGTTTTGAGACTGAACTTTCTAACAAGATGTGGTATTAGCTCATCAGATAAAGCAACATCATAATTGCATAAAAGCAATCCCCTCCTCCCCTTTTATATACTGATCATCTCCCTTGGGTATTTGTAGTTGTCCTGGTTTGAGTGAGAACAGAACTAATTCTGTTCAGTGATTTTTTACTTCTCAGCTCAGTTCTTCTAACCAACTGCACTGTCTGAAGTTAGCAGCCTGTTTTCACAGACAGTGTCTGCTTCTCGCAGTGATAACACCCCATGTTAATTTAGAGTTACTACCAAGGAGTGGTGTGCAGCCCAAGGCCACTGCTGGATCTTGTGTACCACATTGGGGGGTGCAGGAAAGTGAAAGGCCACACCTGCAGGGAGGAGTGGACAGGGCAGGTGACCCCAAACTGACCAACGAGGTATTCCATCCCATAGACGGCATATTCGGTATAAAGCAGAGGGATCTGGAGGGTCTATAGCTTGCTTGTTCACTCGCCCTCTCTCTGGGGGCTCCTGGGCTCTTCTCCCCTCTTAGACCACTTTGCCAGCTTTGCTCGGCTTGGGTCAGGTCCTCTTTCGGTTCCTTCCTTGGAGCATCCAAGGAGGACTCTTCAATTCCCATCAGTGTGTTCCTGAATCCAGTACCAGAATCCAGCTCCTGAACACATCTCCCATCTGCTGTGGGGCCCAGCCTCGGACTCCCCCACAGCATTGGTGGTGACGGTGACGTAATTACCATCAGGGGGTTTGGATTCGATACTGGTTTTGTATATATTTGTACATATTCTATTTTATTGTTATTATTCTCATTAAATCTGTTCTAGTTTCCTTGTCTAATTGCTCAGTCTCTCTGCCTTATTCCCTTATTCTCTTTCTCTTCTCCTTTGGGGAGGGAGGGGGGTTAACAGAGAGCATCTGTTACAAGTCTAAGGGGCTGCTCTGACCCTAAACCGTGACAGTAGTAATTTTAAGTTTCATTTCACTATAGAAATACAATTGTTTCAGATCTCATTGGCAAAAATCCAGGTATTTTTACTTTACTTGATCCTAGTGTGTATATTCAAAGATGTTTGTGTAGATCTAGGATCTTCTCAAGAGGAAATAATTATATCTGTACTAGAAAACAGAAAAGTCATTTACAGTTTAGAGCATTTGCAGTATGCAAAAGATATAAAATTGGTCTGTGTGAAAATAAAACCCACGGACTGAGAATAAGATTTTTCTGAAGACTACACTATTTGTAGTCTTCAGAAATTTGTAAGTAGAATTGTTTTCAGTATTCTTAATGAATATTTTGCAATTGATTCAAGGCAGGAAAATGAGGCAATCTCAAGCCTTACCTTTCCTGGCTAACACACATTAGAGACATAAAAGTGGATACAGGTCTTTTTTATCCCAGTTTCTGATCCACTGTTCACACTTGATGAAAGAATGTTTTTCCACTTCAGCTTCTAGCTCTGTCCTCTTGCCAGAATTACTTGTACTTACTAGCTGTCCTAACTACCTTCCTGATGTCCCAGTGACTCCAGACTCTCTTGGGATGTAGGCATAATCTGGTGGCAACATGAGGGAGCAAAGTTAGAGTAGGCAATACCTGTCTTCAAAGACATAAAAAAGCATGCAATCTCCTCTTCAGGCATCTGCCTACTCAAGCCAGCCGTAGTCAAATTCTTTTCCAGAGATCCCAGAAAATCAATTATTTGCAAATATTATCATGTTAATATCTACAGTGAATATCATATCTTAAACTTAGAGAAAATCTTGCCCTGCAATTGAGAGTTTTCATCTAACTTCCTTGATTTTTTTTCTAAGAATTTAGTAGCAAAAGTATCCTCATACACACATACAAAAAAACTACAAAACCAACCACAGAAAAAAATAACTCAGCTTTGAAACTCTCCTTCATACACTACTTTTTTTCCTCCTCTCATCAGAAGTTGGAGGAATGATAAGGACTACTAAGAATAGTAAGAGGAATACCAATCCCTTCACATAACTGATTTCATTTTTCAAATGAAATGGAAAAAAATACCTTTTTTTTAAAATTTTTTTTCTTCAGGATGTTAGGAATACATGGGGAACTTATATTTAACCACAAATATATGAACTATTTCAGAGACTCAAAGCCCATCCAATTTCTTGCCTTTTGAATGAGCTGATACATGATACTGTATAGTAACAGAATTCAGTTGTCAGCATAAGAGAAATTAAACTTCTGAAAGACTATTTTTTGGGAAGGAATAAAAACCTGCTTTAAAATTTTAATAACTATTTCCAGTTTATTAAATAAGTTATAAATTAATCCCCATTTTTAACCAAAATGTTGACAAATGAAGCGAATCCAGTTCCTGCACTTCTATTAGTCAAGTTAGGCTCAGCCAGCCCCTCAGCAGTGTTCTGTTCTGACCAGGAAGAGCGCTGGTTGCAGCTGTGTCACCTTTAGTGCAGAACCTACTTAGCAGCACCACACACCTGCTGTACAGTAGCAGTCTCACTATTGTACTTAATCTGAGGCAAACGTATTATGATCATAACTGCAAGTTTACTTTCCTTTGTTCTGTATTTTCTAGCTGAAGATATTTAGTGAGTACGATGCAATACTTAGGGTTCGAACTGAGCAGAAACCCAACAGGCCTCTGCACTCAGATGTTTAGGCCTCTGCACATGGTGGACAGGCTTTTGAAAGTAAATACCTGGCCTACAATTCTTTTGTCAACCACTAGGTGGTAATGTTCACTCTGTGGACCTTTAAAAAACCAAAACAGTATTAACCCTGCCTAACAATCAAATAAATGTTCTCCTCACTTATACTGGTGGAACGATGTAGTAAACCAGAACTGAATTTGACTTGTTTCCTTTTACATAAACAATTTTATTTATTTTTAACTGTGCTCAGTTTTATGCTAAGCACAGAGAAGCATGTCACAGCAACCCACGTGCATTTGCTGCTGTTGGACCTGTAAACTATTCCAAAACAACTCAGCCTACCAGAGATAAATTTTCTATAGTGGAGGTTTAACAGGACAGATGCACGTGCTGCATTAGTTCCACCAAAGCTGATATAACGGTGTTTTCCTTTGTTTCTATGATACTGAAGCTAAGAGATGATCTATGAAAGAATGCAGGTTTTATACTCCCAGCGAGTTCAGGTTTTATGGTTTGCTCATAAAACATTACATTTAAGTTACAATGAAAAGCATGCAGAACTCATACCAATTATGCACTGAATATAACAAAGACAGAATATTCCTCTATGCATCCAAATTCTTCTGTTCATTGAAGAATCTATGAGCAAGCATAACAGAAAGAGGAAGAAAAAAAAATCTGTTTCAGCACAAAACTCATATACTTCAAGAATTGCAGAAAATGAAAATATTCTGAGCACAAAGCTGAAAATCTAAAGCTCAGTTTCTACTCTCAGATATTTAATCACAGATTTTTTTTCCATATTACCACTTCCCTTGTTCTCGCACCTGTTTTATGAAGTAGAAGGAGGTAACTGCCACTATTGTTTGCAATATTTTTATCCCCACCCCCCCAACACAACACACAGGGGATTTGAGGAACAAGGAACAAAAGATGCTAAAACTAAGTTTCTGGTTCTACAGGAGAAGCAATTTAAATGAAGACATTTGTTATGTAGATTGAAACAGAAAATAGAAAGGTAAAGATCCCAGTTAAGCCGTTTTACAGAGCTCCCCAAAAAAGCCTAGCTGCCTAGGGGTTAGATCTATGCCTGACTGAGAGCAGAGACAGGAGCTGAATCTCTCATCCCATTGCAGATTGCCCTTCCTACAAAGTCAGCAAGACAGTTTCCCTGGCTCTTTGTGTTCAATTAATTGAATACTTAGAGCTCCAAAAGGGAAAAAAAAAATCATATAGCATGTATGGAAAACAGTCAGAAGCCAGCTAAACGTGCTCAAGAGATGAAAGCTTCCAATTACTACCATGAATAAATAATAAAGGAAACACTTTTCTGTTCAGTCTGGTCTCTTACTGGCAACTAGTTAGATCTTGGTGCAGACAGTTACTGTGTCAGGCACAGATGTTGCCTGCCTTAGGGTCTGACATGTGAGCAAGCCCTGTGTACAAATGCTTGCCCCATTAAAAAAAAAGCACTATACTCACTCTCTTCTAGGAAAAATTAAAACAGTCCCTAACCATAGTTAAGAAGCCAGGAGGAAAACAGCTGCTCAAACTGTAAACTTCACTCTTGGTTGCAACTCTCTCAGATAGATTTGCACATTACTGCAATTACTTTGGAAAAAAATGGGAGAGTATTAAGAAAATAGAAAGAAAGGAGAGCAATTCATCTTATCTAGATAACTCATCAGACTAGACAGCCACTGAAAGCAGGGGAAAATTGCAATCAACAAGATAATTTTGGTGTCTTATATCACCATGAAAGCAATCTTTTTCGAGAGTAGATAACAGGATAATTTGAATTGCAGATAAACAGGTCTTGGATTGCGTCTTCTTTGGAAAAACCACAGCTCCAAAGGTCAAACTGAAGAATGTTACAAAGCAAGGAAAGCCAATAGATCTGTACCTATTTTTACCAGGTCATAATTTGGCTTATTTGCTTGTTTGGGTTTTTTCTTACATTTTCTCCCCTCCCCATTCCATGAGAACAAAACAGCCCAATTCAAATGAATTAAATTTGTTATATTTGTATGTTATTCCACTATATCCAAGGCTACCCTTGAAGGGTTCCTAGCTCCCCATAAGAAGAGTCTCATGAGTTGTCCTTGATTGTTCTTCTCACTGAACCATCTGGAAAGCCCACACTAATAATTTCATGCAAAATAGCATCAGAACTTATGAAAAGGAAAAAAACCCACAAACTTATTTGTTTTCTTCCATGCATCTTCATTCCATTTTCCTTAAATAGCTGCAGAATGGTAAACGGTCTGGGCAATGTCCAGTTGTCCTGGTTTGAGCCAGAACAGAACTAATTCTGTTCTGTGATTTTGCTTTTCAGCTGTCTTCTACGTAATTGCACTTTCAGAAGTTAATGGCATCTTTTTACAGACAGTGTCTTCTAGCAGTGATTAATGCCCAATGTTTACAGTTAGTACTAAGGACTGCTATGCAGACAGGCTCTCACTTATACTTGCTCCTATGGAAACCAAGACAACTGCTAAATCTTGTGTACCACACTGTGGGTAGAAAAAGTAAAAAGCTGCACCTGCAGGGAGGAGTGGAGAGGACAGGTGACCCTAAACTGGTTAAGGAGGTATTCCATCCCATATATATCATATTCAGTATAAAGCTGAGGGATGAAGAGAGTCAAGCTCAGCTTCTTCAATGGCTGACATCTATGGAGGACTCTGTCCAATCTGCTTTTGATCCTGATCTGTGTGTTCCTGAATCCCGTTCCAGAACCCAGCTCCTGAATCTGGTTTCCCATATGATAGTGAGTCCAGTTTGGAACCACTCTGGTGCCTGCTCTACAGCATCAGTGGTGTTGGTGACATAATTGCCATTAGAGTGGTTGAGTCCAATATCGGTTTAGTTTATATCTGTATATATTGTGCTATTATTTTCATTAAAGCGGTTTTAGTTTTCTTTTCCAATCCATAGGTCTCCCTTACTCCCTTTTCTTCCCTTTGGGGAAGGAAGAGGGTTTAAAAGAGAGCATCTGTCATTTGTCTAGTGGTCAGACCAGCCACAACCCTTGACATGAGTGAAACAGATTGCCACCTGAGTCCTGACTGAAACTGTGCTTCAGTATCATGAAACATGAATTTGTTATCTAAGTGCTTCTCCTGTATTCATAGATCTTGTTGCACATACTCCAGGAGTCTCGTCATAGAAGAAGCCTGCTAGGTAACAACATCAAGTCTGAATGTTTTTAAAATACTAGGCCATCTTAAGCTAGTAGAGCTGTAGCTGGATCTTCACAATGTGACTGTATTCAGTCTCAAAGCTTTCATTGCTCACTAATTCTCAGGAGAAAGAAAAAGGGATTTACCTCCCCTATCTTTATGTACCTGGAGTATAAAGATTGAGTAGACCACTTTAGACCCTCTTACAGCCAAGAGAGAAATAGAATCATAGAATTGTCAGGGTTGGAAAGGACCTTAAAGATCATCTAGTTCCAACCCCCCTGCCAATGGCAGGGA
>JANHGN010010864.1:0-60810 GCA_024605025.1 Megaceryle maxima
AGAACACTTCTTACGCTGTTAAAAGGTACAGGGCATGGCCTCAAACATTCATAAGCATTTTGTACCCTTGCTCCACATCAGTGGACATATAAGGTTTCTTGTTACTTCCTTCTCTGATGTTGAGTAAGATTTTATCACAGTAAAATATAGGAATTTTGTGTCTTGCTGAGACTCCCACAAGAGGGAAGGATGGCTAAATAGGACACTATGCATTCTGAACTCAGTTCCTGGAGGAATGGTTAGAGTATTAAGGCAGCAGAAAAGATTGGTGAAGCTGTCTTGGTAATCAGAATATGAAAATATCACTGGCAAGTGGGGGAAGAGAAGATGAATGTGGACTTGAGCAGTGAATGGACTAGACCATTTGGGCAAAGGAGGGAGAGGTGATAATAAGAAATGAGGACATATTTAGGTAGAAACTGTATATATTTATTTTGTTGGAACTTCAGAACTTTAGGTCATTCATGTCTTATCCCTCTTCTTTTTCTATAAATAAATAAATAACTTACAGACAGAAAACACTAGCCACCTGCAATGCATGCCTGCAAATTCTCTCCCTGGACTTCAGTGGAAGCAGGATTATATGTGCATATTTAGCACTGCAGAGCTATGACAATTTAAATAGTTTTATGTCCAGGCTGACTGGCATTGAGCCATTTCATCCTGTTCCGTGCTCATTGTTTGTTTACAGGTTGGATGATTGACATGACTCTTTTCTGCTTTTCAGACTATTTAATTGAAACTCTCTTACTACGTAATGCATGTATTTTTCTTTTAAAACATTACCTTCTTCATTCTGCCTTACGACATTTTTATGTTTGATACCTCCTCATTTTTTAAAAATTTAAGATAAATGTGATTCTGTCATTTCTTAAATATTATGGTTTCATATAACGTAGCATAATGTCCTAAATAGTACTTAACATAAGCAGTGATGCAGGCCTCTAGCCATTCTGATTGTCAGCATCAGTCTCTATAGGGATTCCAAAGTAGGTAATTTTTGTGCAATTCATACTGGCTCAGAAATGCATCACACAAGGAATTAGAGTAGAAGCAGTGTTTTCCAGTACCCATGCTTAAGGCAAAACCAGACTGAAAATGGATTTTGAACTGTAGTTCTGATAACTCTTATCAAAGAAGGAGAGCAATGATTGTTTATTGCTGCCAGTTTTGACAGTCAGCTTTTTTTTACGGTATTATTTTCGAGTCCAAATTCTTATTTGGACTTTTTAAAGTCTGAATTTCATAAGAAAGGTTTTCCCAGTTAGCAAATGTCAGGTTGACCTACAGTGTTACTTTTCTGAATGTCTTCAGTGCTGCTTTTTCCTCACTAATGAACACAGTTGCCCAGTAATGAACTATTTTTTATTCCATGGGATATGGAACAACCTGAAATAGAATGAGGATACATTTTACAAGGGACAGCAGAAATAGAGCACAATACAGCAAGCAGTAATTCTTACCTCAGTTCAAGTCTCCATTTTTTATGAGGGATGAGTTGGAAGCCGGTGCAGTTTGATAGATAGGACACTGATCATGGATACTAAGATTTATGTTCTCAACCCTTGATTGTCTGTATGACTTCAGCCAGGATTTCTTATTCAGGTTCTTTCAGGCCCTTTAGGACTTAAAGATACAGGAAAAAAAAGCCAAATAATTATT
This sequence comes from Megaceryle maxima, assembly GCA_024605025.1. Classification (NCBI taxonomy): domain Eukaryota; kingdom Metazoa; phylum Chordata; class Aves; order Coraciiformes; family Cerylidae; genus Megaceryle; species Megaceryle maxima. The sequence continues at coordinate 1,663 of JANHGN010010864.1, forward strand.
TTTCTTTTGTGTCAAGAACCTGTCTTCCTGTCTTTTTCACAATGACCTCTCAAGGTAATTCAGTGTTTTTCAAAATGCACTACCTTCAGTGGGATTTATTTCAACAGCTTTAAATGCCCCAGAAATTCACTGGGGAAGGATTGACTCCAAATGCTTCTGAAAGTTAATCACAATAACTTAGTTTTGTACTGTAAGTTTGTTAGAGAAAATTAGGCACCAGCAAGAGATAGGATGAACTGCTGTGATTTTTACCATGATTTTGAAACGACGCAAGTTCAGACTTTAGCATTTAACTTTTAGACATAGAAAGGTGATACAAATCTAAGCTTTAGCCTGCATGTATTTTACTTTACTCCTGAGCATTGTCTGTTGCCTTCCTGCTAACAGCCACATTGTTAGCTGCTTGCATAATGGTATATGCTTATGGTATATTTCTGACACCTCCATTGAGGGCCCTAGATGGTTTTGTACTAATTGTTAAGAAAGCCTAATTTCTCAATATGCTTTTGACATGAATGGTTGGCTGAGCATCAGGCACCTCTGCTGAAACTTCAGTCACCAAACTGATGATTTCTCTTCTCTCCATTCTCTAAAACCTGAAATACACCACAGTCTCTCCCTGATGTCAGTGTGTTGATTGTGACAATTGCATCCATACCTGTATTAGCACTGATCATTCAGACAATTAACCTGGGTATGTAATTCTGTAGGTTTTGTGATTTTGTTATACTGGACTTGAGTTGATGCTTACACAAAGTCCAATGAATTTAATGGAGAGGCTTCCTACTGGGGCTGTTGGTCATTTCTGTATTCCAAATAATGGAGAGGAATTCAGGCACATTAAGTGAGCTTTGAGTATGCAGAATGTGTACCTTGAAACCTGTGATGGCATACAGTTTTATTTCACCACATTTCATGTAATTATCCAGAAATTATAGAGAGCAGATTCCCTTGCTTAGTCAAAAACTTTGAACAAACTTCTGAATCCAAGTTCCTTTTTCTTACAACAGAAGTGCTGTATGAAAAAGACTATAGTGAACATTTTGTGAGGTGAATAGTGTATTTTCAATGTGAATAATTATGTAGTTGTTCTGTAGAGAACATTTTCTGTGGATTCAGCCTAATGAAACATATGCTTCCTATTATATCAAATACATATTTTACAATAACCATTTCAACATTTTCAACATTATGAAAACATTTAGATGTTTGCTCTGTAATTATTGCATTCTTTCAAATGTCACCTCTTAGAACTCATCATCATTTTATAAAAAAAATATTTCATCTCTTTTAACAGTTATTGCTCTCAAAAAACAAAGGAAAGCTAGTCATATGTATGCCATCTCAAACTGACCTCATTTAGAACTAATAGGATATTTTCTATAAGAATAAAAAAAACCCCCTAACATTCATCTACTACTCAAGTCCATTATTCTTTCTTAATTGTCTTATGCAGTTGCTCTGTCTGTGTCTGCCATTCTGGCTTTCTCTCCCTGTAAAACACTCTAGGAGACTATTCTGCAGAAGAGGAATGAAGCATGTGAAGACTGAGGTACACTGTCTTTCTTTTTCTGCTCAGTGCTTTACCAGTGTGTTTTGCGGGGCAAAAGCAAAGCATATGATGAAGTAATGTGTGAAATCCCAGAGTTTTTGCTTTGCTTTTAGGAAGAGCAATATAGAGGTAAAGTGTGCTTTAGGAATTTGGAATTTCTCTTTGCTGGAATGCATTCTCTGGATTTCAGATGGTAGGTCCAGGAATACACATTTTGGACTTTCTCCCTTCCTTTATTTCTTTAGTCTTGTAGGGCTTAATTCCTATCTTCTTCGAAGAACGGTGGGTTGGAACTCTACAATTTTCTGTCGACTTTGATTTTTGTGTTACAGTTGACTGCAAAACACTTTTGAAGGGGAAGGTATTTTGAATTAATAAGCTTAAAATTAAGTCAGTGATATTTTGTTAGTTGTGCCTTCCTCCCCGCCCCCCCCCCCATTTGCCTCCTTTATCTGACACTTTAAAATGCTAAAATACTTTCCCAGCTATAAATCACCTAACTTTCATTCTTTTATTTAGTTTCTTACTATGTCAAACTAACAGTATGTACACATGCTTTGAAAAAGACAGAAAACTACTGAAACCAATTGCTGTATTGTGGGTGAGCATTACCTCTTTGTGAGATGATGAGAAAAAACAGTGAGAGGTGGTCATGTTGTGTAAAACAGTTGGGATGTACTTTCAGCGTATTAGGGAGAGGAGAGGAACAAGATTGTTCTTTTATTAAGCAATATGTTTCTTTACAAGCAAACTGATCACAGTGAATCTACTCATGCAGTTTGTTACTATTCCTTGCATCAAAGTCTACTTCTAACTTTGTAGAATAAAAAAAAAGGTATATTTATACTTCTGATTTCCTTGAGGTAGATTAACGCATAACGTATAACTGAAAAGGGAGATGCAGGATGAAGAGCATTGGTCATCACACCATAGGTGGGCAAGCAAACTGAAAAAGAAGATAAATTAAAGCCCTCTTTGAGTAGAGGAATCTCACCAATCAAAGCAAAGGTCCAGTAGCTGTAGGCCTGTTCGGCAATACTAAACCAGTGCTAATAGATAATTCTGTAGGACTGCATAATGCAGACTGCCTACCTGAACAAGCAGTTCAGGATAAGGTACATTATTTTTTCCTTTGTCAAATAACAGAAGTAGGAGCTTGTCTGAAATTAACTCAGTTCTGTGTTGCTACCCAGGCTTCTCTACTCTTGTCTATACTCAGTGGCTGCAACTGTAATGCATTTAGTCTGAGTACAGCATTAAAACAGCCTCACACTAAAAAATGTTGCTGGTTTGTTGCTGATCTTCAGTTCTGCTTTTACTCTACCCTCACACATTCACCATGTATTTGTCCAGCTAGATGGGGCTAATATTTTCATTTAGACTAGGAGTCTTTGTCCAAACAGGGACAGATACAGACAGGATATAGATGGTAATTTTTTTTTAATTACACATTCAATCTGCTTATATGCATTTGAAAATCACACTGAGTTTCTACTTGCCTCCCCAAGTGCCTATCCACTGTTGAAAATTGTCTGCAGGACGTACTTGAAAGTGAGACATAGAATGTGTATGGATGTTCACAACCAATCAAGCTACCAAAATTTAATGAGTTTGTAAACTGAAATGATTTAAACTATCAAGTTCTACTTTGCCACCAGGGATGACTAGGAGTACACACAGTCTGTGAAACTCAGTTGATGAGCAGAGGATTATTCCAAGCACTTGCAATCACCACAAAAGTGGTATTTCAGGCTCACGTACATGCTGTGACAGAGCTATATCTAAAACACAACTTTTTTTTTCAGCACTGTAATTGCAACCAAATTATGAGAAAATGGAAAAAAACCCTAAAACAATCCTTCCCACTTCTTGTCTTTGAAGTTGAAAAAATAGAGCAAAACCCTGAATTATGAACTTTAGTGCCGAGAAGATATGATCACAGGAGTCAAGCATTTTTCAGTTTGTTAAGGATGAAAATTTTAGAATAGGATCTTACCCAGTATTCACATTCATAAATATTGATTGACTAATAAGTAATTTTAATGTCCAGGTACCCTGTTATAGTAATGTTTGCAATGTAATCACTTCAGTAATTTCTCTGCCTAGGCAAATGTAAACCCTGACTGTCCTACACCTTTTCTAGATAAGACACGTGATGCTAAGATGTATTACAGCTTTTCAAAGTTTTTGAGGGCCAAAGCACTACAAAGCCCTTTTATATTTGCTTTTCTTTTCTGTTTTTAATTCCCAGACTTCAAAGCTCTTTTCAGATTTTTTAAATTTACTTCACAAATTTATGTTTGGTTGATACTGCTGGGCCACTTCATTTGTAATGTGGGGACACTGATGTGCAAAGTGTAAGTGACTTGCTACTAGGGGCACAACAATACTTAGTGGTGTGGTGAGAACAGGAACATAGAAAAAGCAAGCCAAAGGATTTTCCTGAATAATTCCCTTTATCTGTTAATATGAACAATAACAATGTATCACTCTATCTGTAACTTTTTCAAGGTTTTTTTTGTTGGGTTTGTTTTTTTATCAGTTACCCCATTTGCGCACAACCCCTCTTAGGAAAGCTCCTACCTAATTAATCAAGAATATTATCACTAAAGGTACCTAGGAAAGGGTTCAGCTTTCAGAACAACCTCTGTTCTCACAGTGGGCTACTCACAAGTAGCAGGCATTAAGTTACAGCTATTCTCTTGATCCTCAGACTAAATCTGTGATTTTCCTAGGCCTAGTGATCAGAACTGTTGAAAGGGGTTGCACATGATTAATGAATTATGTGCTAGTAAGAGGTAGTTGTAGCTTTAAAACTAGTATCTCTTTTCTCAACACCTATCCTTTTTCTCTTCTGTGAATCATGGCTATGCCATCTTTAGTCAAAGAAAGAATACCTTTATGCAAACTCTTCAGTGCCTATTTTCAGCCATGAATGGGACTAATTTCTGAAGCTCTCTCTGAGACATGTAATTTCCATTTGCAACAACAAACATCAAGAACTCAAGACTAACAAGGACATTTTTGGAAAAAGCAAACATTTTAAAATGTCAGCCTGGTTTAATGGTAAAATAAATGAGACCTGACAACTTTTGGCATGGACTTTTGCATATTATGTGAGTTTACACAGAGAGACCAAAGAACAGGAGGTTTATCCTTGTTGAAGGTTTCCATAGTTCTGCCTCCTTCAGACCTTCCATCCTGCGTCTGTTCTTAAATTCTTTTCAACTTAAGAATCCACAAATGTTTTACCCCAAAGCAATATGATGAGGAATTGCTACATGCTAAATCCCCCATTTTTTTGTTAGACATATGGCTTTGTCACTGTATATGTCTGAAGAGTTTCTTTTTTCTTTGCTACCTCAGTTTGGTCAAAACCCCATGAGTTCTAGCTCACGGTGATAACAGCAGAACTTGCATTTGTTTAATCAAAAAAGTTCAAGACTATTTGCAAATTGGTTTGAATTACTCAAATTCACAAGTGAAATGCTATTTAAGTGAATTTTGGAAATCATTGAAAGAAAGTGGCCTCCAAATCCTTCATTATATAAGGAGTTTGATTCACCTTGCAAAAAGGTGTTTGTCTTTTTAATGAATATTTACGCAATCATCAATAATAACTGATATGTAAATTGGTAATCTCTTGAGCCAGTAAAACATTCAGACTACTTAGGAGAAACCTGTTAATTTATAGTGCATTTCAATTGAGTGTCTGTTGTCAGATGTCCTTTCTTCAGTGTCATTTACCCTTTAATGAATGTTACTGGGGTACTGAGGAATTGGTTTAGCAAAGCTGTGATTAGAATTTGATACAGTTGAGAACTCAACTGACTGACTCACCCTAACTAGCTATTGTAATTACTGTGTCAATGTTAATATTACAAGGAATTGACTGCCTGTACATTTTGATAGTTTTGTGGTGTAATGGAGTTCTATGTATTGCAAAATAGATAATTATATAGGGGAAATCCTAAGAAGATGATAAAAATTCAAATTTTGTGTGGACCTAGCTAATGAATTACAATATTATTCATTATGTCGAGTCTGGATAATGTAAATGTGTGAGATACAGCATTTGAAAAATGCTTCCTAGCACTTTGTAAGCATACCTTCTGAATGGGAGAGAGAAAGAAAATTCCAATTATTTATTGAAGTTACAGAGTGGGAGATAGAGAAAGTAGAAAAAAAAAATAAGGGATAAAAAATTATCCTCCTTTTCTGTCCCTTTTTGCTACTAATTGTTGTGGGTACAAATAGGAGTTTCTGGGTACTGCAGGAGGTCTGTGCATTTCTATTTTGAACTGTGGTATTGTAAGTAGGTAAAATGGTTAAGAACTGGTTGAAATCAAGCTAGCTTTTTTCATGTTAGTTGTAAACACGTTCAATGGGGTGAACAGACTTTACTGTTGCAGCAATTAGAAAATGTGATCAGAATGTCCTGTGAGTCTAGTACAAGTACATTGCTTTGGTACTTTGTGCTCTTGCAGCATGAATGTGCTAACAATCCACTTTTTGTTTTGCATCTTAGTAGATTTTGGATTTTGCAGGAAAATTATTTTTTACTTACTCAAACTCAGTCCTGGGGTAAAATTATAACAAATTATACAAACAATTATACAAACAAATTATACAAACAAAAAAATTATAACAAATTATACAAATCATAACAAATTTATTATATATAAAATGATATTAAATTATAATCAGATATGTATATACCTAACAGCAGGCTCAAAATTACATTGATTTTTAATTTCCATTTTATAAAACAATCATAAAAATACAAAGGTCTGCTTATAGGGGTGCTCTTATGAGTTTTTAATATTTACCATATAAGTGGGTTTGCAACTTCACCAGCCCATTATAACAATTTCATACAGGAGAAACCCATGCTATTATAACAATTTCTCACTGGTGTGAATGCTAAATTAGTGTGAAACTCAGTAATAATAGACTTAGCCTGATGAAAAAATGGTAAATCAGGCTCAGGGTAAAGCAGTCCGTTCTATGCCTTATATATTCTCTTTAAAAGTTGGTATGGAAAGTAATCAGGTATAATACAGACTTTCATTCCACCCTTCACTGAAAAGCTGTGACCTGCGTGGCTCCCAAGACATTGTGGAAAAGGTGGCACTTGTAGCCACCCATTATCCTGCTTCAAATTGTAAGCAAATGTAAGTAAAAGGAAGTTGGGACATTTCCAGACTGGCACAAAGCATGATCTGGAATCTTAAGGCCAGATTTATCCTCTATTTGAATTACATAAGAATAAATTTGGCTTTCAGTTTGTTCTTGGTTTTGACTTGGGACTGGAAATGTAGAATTTCTGGAAATGTTTTCAAGTCTGAGACTCAATGATCACTTACCTAATAATTAACACAATTAAGAGAGTTCTGTATAAAGACACTTAAGATTCTTGCATAGATTAAATTTATATAAAATCAGTCCCAAACAAAAGCAAGCTGTTAACTTATTGGTTAGGGATGATAATGTCAATTCCTATGTGTAGACAATATACTTGCTAGTATTTGCTCTGGTAGGCATTGATAGATCTTATAATTTAATAATAAATGAAGATTGGAAAATTAATCCCCATAAAGGTGTTTTCTTCAACAATCTGCTCTTAATGTGATCTTCATGTGTGAAATTCAATAGCTGTGCAAGAAAACAAGTCTTTGACACTTCCTCATATACATCCTATAGGAAGGATTGTATTGCTGTAGAGGGTAAAAATTATACCAACAGTGTTATGCAGTCAAACCGTTCATTACTTTTCTATGGTCTAACATCTAACATTTGATGAATGAATTTACAGCAAAATAAGGTTACTGGAGCATGTTCAATTGTTTCATGTGGTTAGGACAGCTGTAGGCAATCTGTGTAGGCTCTTCTGCTATTAGAAACCTATACATGTTTAGGCAGTATATATTTCATTTATGATCTGCCAGAAAATATATTAAAACTGAACATCACTGTATGAATATTCTCTATGAATGCTTACAGCATAAGAGGAATTTCCCAAGACTAAAAGTAACCGCAGTAATTTCATTTGAACATCTCATATAAATAAAGTCCATCTGTTTTGAATGTGTCTTCTATATGTACATTTTATAATGAAAGAGGTTGCTTGGTATAGATTGTGTCACTCAGCCTGACCTGCTCTTAGATTTCAAAAAGTTTTTACATGTCTTGTGTCCACATATGTAAAATATCTGGTTTTCTTAAAGCATTGATTTAGGGCTTTGAATTTTAGCCTTCTAACAAACCAAGATAATTCAGTCAGAACCAAGTATCACAGTTCTGACATTCCATGTGATGTTAAATGGAAATAAAAGTAGTCTGAGGTCGAGTGAACCTCAGTCTCAGGAACCAATATCTATTTTGCCCATCCTGCTCTAACTCCCTGTAAGAAGTTTTCCAGACATGTGCTGATTCTTTTAGTTCTGCCTTTCTCTAGCTTTCCATCTGTTGTCAATTATTCTGTCTTTGTCAGCTGTTCAAACAGAACTAAAAATACACTAAAACATCCACTTGCAAACCTTTCTTCCCAGAAGGAACCAGGAGGCTTTTGACAGTGGTTAGCTCATCATTTATTCCAAACCAAGGAATGAACCTCCATCTTTTTTTCCTGTCCAGGAATCCTTATAAGTGAAAACATAATCTGACAGACATCCTCTAAGGTTTGAAGTGCATGAGAGTACAGAGGGCTTCTGACTTACATGGATATACACAGGCAGAACACTTTAATTCAAGAAACACAGACTTCCTCACAGATAAAGATTTAGACGAGTTGAACTTTCTTGGAATTTTAAGGATTTGGTAAGGACAGAAAAAACTTACTGTGGCCCATTTTTGGTGAGCTTCCAAATGAAAGAGAACATCATACTTCTGTTCTAAAAGGATTATTTATAAATTATTGCCTATCACATGACTTGCAAGACATCCAGAGTGTTCAGGATACCAAAAAGTCCTCATTAAACCATGCCATCCTGAGGAGTGGTGCTGCAGTTTTAATTACAATCCACATGATGGTAAAAAATCCAAACTGTCTGTAGGGCTTGCTTTGCTTGCCTGGGGGGTTGAATGCTTATTGCATTTCCACATGTCTGTATGTTTTGTACTGACAATTAACTGAGTGTATTGTGTTTGTTTATATTTAGCTCTTAGTAGTACATCTCTTATGTGTTTCTATAAAGATAATAATTAGAAAATCATACCACTTGTGTACTTACTTTAAATTTTTGCTATAATTTCTTCTGTTGTGCAAAGTAACTGTAATTATATGCTTATTTCTTTCTTTGTAAATAAAACCAGAATTCACCTGACAAATGAAACCTCATTGCAACACACATTTAAGCTTTGAAATCCATGAAAGTACTCATTTTCTTACAATTAAGTATACATTCAGATATATAGGGGACTTTGAAATTACTTCAAAACATGTACATTTACACAATGAGTGAGTTGTGTTTAGCTTTGGTTAACTCTAATTCACTATGCTTGCTGTTGCTGTATGAGTTTTCAACTGGGATACAGTTGAAGCAAATAAACAACCAAGAATTTGAGTCCCACAGCCTGGTATGAGATACTGTATTTCACCACACTTCTTGGTTTAAAATGTGAGGCAATTCCAGCAGCAGCTCCAAGTAAAACTTCCCTCTCCATTGATAATACTTGTTATTGATCAGGAAAGGATGAAAGTAAGATACCTAAGTATAAAGTGAAACAAGGTTACATTATGTGGAAATGTTAACGGGAGTGCTTTGCTTTCATATATTCATAGACTCTGTTCATACTGCATATTTAGGCTAGGCTAGTTGGAAACACTGTTACTGCTGTGCACCAGGCTCAGCTGAAGATGGCAGAAGCAAACCCATTATTTTTCTGATGTCAATCATCAGAACTCTATTTTTTACTTGAAAATACATCGACAACATAGGAACACTGAGGATCATGACCCAGGATCCATTCCCCCTGCATGGCAGGATGTGCATCTCACATGTGAGCTAGTGACTTCATAAGACTGATGCATTCCTGTTTGTGTGTAACCTCATCAATATGCCTATGCCTGTTGCTTGGATTTATGTTGTCCATTGTATAATAGAGGTTCCCTGCATCTGGGTTACAAAATAGAGAAGGAGCTGTTAGACCCTGTCAGAAGGCTGGAAGACACTTCTTTCTTGTGTCTAATGTGCTGTCAGGAAAAGCAGAAGTCAGCATGCCTAAGGTCAGACAAATTGTTCTGTGGAGCTGATCTGGTTTGTAGGCCATAGTTTAGCCTCTAACTGTTTCACTTCATTTATTACCCTGTTAAGTTATGCTTGCATCCACAGTTGTATTCTTATTCTAATACTTCCAAATTCAGTTGCATGTTTAGGAAAAACAGTAATTGTATGGATCTATGGATTCTGCATATGAGAATCAGGCACATTATTTTGTTCTCTTAGAATATCTTTTCCTGGCATTCTGAGTGGGTTCCTGTACACAGAGTGAGCTAGTATGTCCAGGGCATTGTCATTATCACAAGTTCTTTTTATTAAAAAAGAGCCTCACTTCCATACAGATAGCTAGTGCAGCATTCATTATAATAATTAGCTTTTCAGTTATGCATGTATGAAATGTTTACACAGTTTGCTTCAAGAATTTCTTGGTTTGCAAGTTTTCAGAAAACACCAGAAATGACTCACTTAAAGCATACATCAAAAGAGAAATGGTGATAACAGATGGATGCTTTTATAAAACTAGCCAGGGACAAATTCAGTTAACAGCAGCTTGGAACAGAGCCGAGGCAGCTCAGATGGGAGACTCTGGGCAAAGTTCACAGATTCTATCTATCGGAGAATAAGTTACAGAGTTCCATTCTGCAGCAGGCATGTGCTGAATGATGGAACTACAGGTACTAAAATGTAATGCTCAGTACCTTGTGTGCTTGCACATTCATATTTCTAGTCGCAAGAATGCTATTGGTAGCTACCAACAGCTGTCTCTTCTTAACAAAGTAGGGTCCTTCCATGTGAGGCTTTCAGAGTCTCCCCTATCACATGTCATTCCTTTTATATATCATGTGACTTTGGGTGGTAGAATCAGATGTAACATATAATACCATTCCAGGAAAAGCAGAGACCAACAGCTTAGGTCTTGAAGACCTAGAGATTGAGAGGACTACATTTAAAAAAATATTTAATAGCACAATTTCGAAGGCCCAACTTGTAAAGGCACCTAAAATTGAGGCTACAAAGTTACTAGGATTTTCAAAACCACATAAGATATCTTATTCATAGTGGAAATTTAGAACCTGGGCACTTCTGAGAATCTTACTACCTATGTAACTACAATTTCAGGTGCTTAAGTTCCTTAAACATCTCTCCTCAGGTGAACCAAGAACTACAGTGATACTGCTTTTCACAAGTGCTTACACTCCAAGATCACTTAGGTGATGCCAGATGACCATAAAAAGGATCAAAAAGTTTTCCATGTTCTTAGCAGAATATATTAAGAAGCCTAAAAAGCATGTTTACTGAATTAGTGTTTGGGTAGATACTGTGGGGAAAAAGGTTTGATGCATACAGGCTGTATTATCTGTATTTTCTGTTTGATGCCTTTTGGTTTTTTTCACTTTCACTCTTTTGTTTTACTTTGAACTTAATTTATGTAGAATATTTCAAAATTTTCAGTAAATTCCATTTTGAAATGGACATTCAGTTGTCATGCACTGAACACATCTCTAAGATCATGTATGTTTCTAAACAAAGTTTGAAGAGTCATCTACTCCTTAGATCACAACAATGATCTTAATCTAAACCTGTGTTCATGGGAAATCGAGCAGAAACCTACATGAAGTTGGACTCCCTAATGGTACTGGCTTTAGAGACAACTTAAATCTTGCTAAATTGAAAAAAATGCATTCAGCTGGTACAAGAATTCAGACCAAATACAGACTGTTATCATTTGCAGTCATCTGGAAAGGAAAACGCTCTTAATGCAATGCCAGTAAAGGGTATTCTCTCGAGTTTTCTTGCTCTCAGCTACTGTAGCTTGTTTACATTCCCTAAAGAAACTTGTGAAATCCTTCACACACAAAGTCAAACCTTCTGAGAAGTTTAAGATAGGACTCGTGTTGTTAGAATATTTTAATGTGTTTTACTAAAAATTTAACATTTGAATCGTAAGAACTGCCAGATCCTGCTCTTCCTTTTTTTTTTTTTTTTCTTCCATGTACTAATCACTGCGAGAAGCATTAGACTTCTAAGGCATTCTACTGTAAAAGTCGGAAGAAAAATATCCAGCAGGTCAAAGCATGGAAAATACTAACAAACACCTGCTGCTTCTACATATGGATAGATTTTTCACTTAAGTGGAAATCACTTAGCTGAAAATCAAAGCACTGGTGGAAAGCTTATCAAAGCAGTTAAACCCAGAAAAGCTCATAGAAATGTTTTATGAGAAAGCATGTAGCTTAAAGTGTTGAACTTTCACAGATAAATGTGCAGAATTAGTTAGCTAAGTTGTCTCTTTCATTTGCTAATCAATTTTCCCCACTACCAGCCTATGACAACTAGTAGGCTTGCACATTTGTTTCATATGGTCAAAGAATGTTTAACCCCCTACTGACCCTTGAGTGTTTGCTCTCTTTCCCTGAAGGCACGGAAGACTTTAAAGTAGAAAACTGATGAATGAAAAGAATTAATCACTTGGGGGCTTTTGTCATGAAAGGTTGAAAGGGGATCAGAACAGTCTGACATGTTGACAGCTGAAGTCAAGAGGAAAATTATGATATAATACAGCAAGTGAAAAATTTGATGTGCCATCATATCCAAAAGGCAAACAAAGTACACATATTGCCTTATTTATTTTTTGACTGATCTTGCTACTGGTAACAATAGTAAATTCTATATTGGAACCCCCTGAAAAAGATGAAGGGTATACGTGGCTGCTCTTTAAGAATAAGCTGTTGAGCTCCTCAGAGATGTGTGTAATGTGTAAAAGAGCTTCTTCTTATTCTTGTTTCTTATCCCTTTTGCAGTCTGTGATGGATCTCTGTTGCTGTTACTGTTCTGGGCAGTTTTGTTCTTGCTTTGTATTCTTCTATCTAGATTACTTTGTTTGGAAGTTGTGAGGCTTTGACTTGATAGATTTAAAATTTTTCTTCCTGAATGCATCATTGGCCAACTCTTATGACAACAGTGACATTGTTTGCTGTTTACTTAAAACTCCCATTGTTTAGGGGGGTTTAATATAGTCTTGTTCAGATAGTTTTTCATACTAATTTGAATTAGTGATTCCTCTAGCAATTGTAAAAGTGGCTAATTTAAATGGCAAGACAGAGAAAGTTCATGTGCATTTGCATTCAAAGATGACATTCTTTTCCATTATATTCATTCTAAGCTCGGTCATTTCATCAAACAGAAATGTATTGATCAGCTACAGCAAACAACACATTTTCAGTCCTTCTGTGTTTATTGCTTTTCATTCTGTTCAGCGTGAAAAGCCAGGCATGGCCACAGCTGTGCTCATCAGCTACTGGACAGTGATCCCAAACCCAGATGTATTTTCACGGCACTATTTTAAATTTGTGGCTGACTTTCTAGTTAGCATAATTTTAGCAGCCTCCTGATCTCCCACTGAACTTTGCCAGCTAGGGCAAACAGAGGCATTGCTTTGAATTTCCAAATTATATTAGTGAGCCAACAAGATATTTTGTATATAATTCTGTTAGATTAATTTATATTTGCAGTAGAAAATGTGAGAATAGAGCTTACAGTATATTAACAACGGGACAGTCTGGTGGCACAGTGAACTGTGGAGTCTGCACAACTCCAGTGCATGACCAGAACCACACATGCCAGAACAGATGTAGTAGTATGTATGTATGTGTGACTGGGAGGGAGGTTATAGACCTGTTACTGCCTTCTGCAAATCTGCCTTTTGGCTTACGTTGTTATGTGCTTCTACTGGCCTTCTGGAAAGGAAAGAATTGTCAGTAACGTGCAGTGTTACCATTGTAATCACCAGGCAAAGCGTGAAATATGCTTTCTGAACAGCAGTGGAAAAGACTCGCCTCTTCAATTGGAAAACGCTCAGAACTTCTTTTTTTTTTCCTTTTTCTTTTTTTTTTTTTTCCCCTTCCCCTTATTTCCTTTGAGCATGAAGGTGTGGTTGGTAGAATATGGAGGCAGTGGTGCCGGCTTGCAGTGGCACCCTGCGTTCCGCAGTGGTGTGCCGGTGGTGAGGCGGGGTGGGGTGCTGTGGTGCGGTGCGGTGTGATGTGGAATACTGAGGTGTGATGCCGTGCAGTGTCATGTGGTGCAGTGTGATGTGGTGTGGTGCGGTGTCCTCATCTCCCGGGAAGCCCCAGGGTGTGGGGCCGTTCGGTCATTGGCCAGCAGATGGCCCCATTGTCCCAAACAAATCGAGCTGACGACGTGTTTAGCTTAATCTAATTAACTTTAAACCCTACTTAACAATAGGATTTAAGCAGCTCACTGTGAAAGTTCAAAGTACTCACATTTCTGCTCAGACATGTCTCGAACTGACAGTGGTTGTCTATGGTACAAGTAGCTGACAAAGGGAAGTACCTTGGAAATGGGAACAATGAAGAGTGAGCAGTGAACCTCCCAGTCTAACACTAGGCTGAATTTGAAGACTAAAACATCCTTGAATATGTATATACAGGCATATATGGTAGGGAAAATCGGAAATCAAGCAGAATTTCAATTTTTGTTTTTCAGCTGAAAAGAGTCCAGAGTTCATCAGTTGAAATCAGATCTTTGAAATTTTAGATGAAAATGGAAAATTTTTATCTTCTAAAACCTGTCAAAGAGATGACACAAATCTACTTTTGAAATACAGTTTTAAACCATTTTTTAAATTTAACTGTTTTTGAGAAACAAACCACATAGACATAGATTGTAACCCTGCAGTCACCATGCAGAAAGGGACAACCAATTTCTCTATTGCCTTACAGGCCCAGTTCACACTGACCACATAGCATAGAGTCTGATCACCTCTCCTAATTAAAGGTTGCAGTGATGTTGTTAGCTCATATCATGCTGATTAAAACTGGTTTATAACCTCAGTTTTCTGTGTGGATGCAAAGCACACTTTCAACCAACCTGTTAAATGTTTATTAATAAAATTAACCACATTTTTCAGAGTTACTGAAATGAAACACATCCGTTTTAACCAGTGGATCTAAGAGAAACAACTCCAGAAATAGAGCATGTAATATTAGCAAATTTTGTGAAAATGGGTCCCAGAACTTCAGGTCTTCCATAGTTTTCAACATTTTGTGATTCTTGACAAATGTGATACTACCGTGTTTGAGATATTGGCAGATAAATGTGAATACTGTACTGTAAAGCAAAAAAAAAAAAAAAAACAACAAAACCCCAAAAAACAACAAAACCACAACCCACAACAAAAAAAAAACAAGCAAACAAAACCAACTTTGCTTCGTATTGAAGATTAAGAGAGCAAAATCAAATTAAAGAGTAGATTAAAACTCTCTGACAACTGCAAACTATGAAAAGACTTCCTAGGTATATGGCAGTTTGTATAAACTCCCAGTATACCAGACAGGATTTACAGTAATTACAGCAAAATTGTTCACGTAGCTGTGTGGGCACAAGTCATGGGACCATCTGGCCAATAACGAGTGAACTTGGAAGAGTCCCCAGGAATCCTGAGTCAGAAACCTGCTTCTGTGTGAGCCATTAGTCCACTTTTTGATTCTGAGGACTGTGGAGTATGCAGCAGGAGATCCTCTATGTTCTGGTCTGTGCACCAAGGTACACTTGCAGTATGACCTACAGAATTCCACCACGTGCATCATTTTGGGAAGGCAGCTTAAAACTGGCAAGTTTAAAAGCAGGTAGAACAGTAACTCCAATTCAGCCCATCCAGTGAAGGCTGGCTGATGGAATGTGATTCTCAATTCATTAGAACAGCAGTTTTATGCTGATAAGTGGAAGTATTAAAAAACCCCACCACCACATGCACAAAGATTAATCAGTCATTCTTGACTCAAATACCTCCTGAGTCTGTGATTCTAAGGCCTTTTGAGAGCCTTGTGACTCCTTTTCTTTCAGCTAAGAACTAAGCTGTCCTCAGCAAAAGGATGATAACTGTTGGCTTCTTTTACCTATTTTTTTGCACTATGACTGAATGTTCATTTGGGTCCTATCCTATCTGTGGAAATTTCACTGACTTCAGTAAAAATAACTCCCAAGGAGGGGCTGCAGGAGGAAAGAGCCTGAAAGTGGGATTGAGCTGACATTAATAAATTGAAAACTTATTGTCCATAAAAAGTTGATGGGCTCTGTTTTCGTATCCATAGTTACTTGCTACATATCATTCCAGTAGCATGCATTCTAAATATAATGAACAGTAAGAGAAAAAAGTTACTTATCTGAATCTTTGCTGCTTGAGGATAAAAAGTTCTTTTGAAAATATCCTGAGTGGCTTATATAGTCTAGTGTTTATAATTACTGCAAGAATTCTGTTTGTGTCCCATCTGTTCAAAGAGATGCTTCAGTAGATTTTTACAATGAGAAGGCCTAAAGTTGGAAGTGTGGAAATAAGATGCAAAGAACCAAATTCTGTTCTATATACTATTGCTTTTAGCTTTACCTAAGTGTTATAAGCATTCCAAGTTTTATTTGAGCTATATGCTGCCTAAAATAGTTTCAAAACAAGCATTTAACTGTGAAAAGCATCTACTCTGAGAAGGAAAAAAAAATTTTAAAAGAGATAAATAAGCACAATCGCATGATTAAAGTTGATCTTTTGGACAAGTCCAGCTCTGAAATTAGTATTAGTCTTCCAGTAATTTTAATGGGAGTTGTACAGAGTGTGGAATGATGAGTTCTCATATAGCAGCAATATGAAAAACTTGAGTTTTTTGAAAACTTGCTTTAAAATACATTTTAAAATTAAATTTAGATGTGCTGACTTCAGAATCTGAGGACAGATGTCTTGAATTTCTTCCTTTCGGCTTCAGATAATCTTAACTTGCAAATTCATGGTCTTTTCAGTGAGTTGAAATGAATGAAACATATTTCAGTAGAATTGGTTTGAAGATCCATATTAGGCTTAAGAATTTTATCAGCAATTCAGAGGTCAAGGGCAGAATTTTTCACAAAATGAAAAATTGTGCTCTAAGTAGATAATATGCTTAACATAAACATCTGTTATGATGAAAGATCCTTTAAAACCTGAAGGTTCAGTGAAGTTCTTGAGGTTCACTGGAGCATAAATTTGCCTTCTAAAATGATGCTGCTTTACATGCTTTTAAGTTTCCTTAATGACTTAAAGTGGTTCAGCTGTAGCTAAGGGTTGATCCCATGTAAAGATAAAGAACACAGGAATGCATATATACTAATATTTACATTTTTATGAGCAAAGTTCATACATTGTCAGCTTGGTAAGAATGTTAGCATTTACCCCAATTTTAGGTAAGAACACAGTGATCAGACTGGAATTAGTGGTCAATAATATTTGGTCTTCAATATTTGTTGACAGGATTAAAATATAAAAGTATTTATATTCACCACAGTTAAGCCAGTTAGCTAAATACCAATTGAATTGACATTTACTGATATTTTGGGATAGTTGAAGCATAATTTAATAGTAACTAAATGCTAAAAATATCTAGCAGTTTAAGGTCATGTTGCTGAAAATGTGCATATAATTGCCTGGATGGTGTATCACACAAATCATGTCTCTCATATTTTAAACAGAGCTATGGGTTTCTTGTATTAGCACTAAAATGATACTGACAACTGCTGCTTTCCTTCCAGAATTACTTAATATGTCTCTTCTTAACTAGTCGCAATATATATGAATCACATACTTTGATCCTTAACTTCTGGAGTTCAGGCCATCATCTGTTATATTATCCTTCCTGTTTGAGTGTATCTGGCAAAGTGAGCACTTCAAGTAAGAAAGCAATGCATTTTCTTTTTCCACTACTCTGGCTTCTACTTCACTTGTATCATTCTCATTCTGTCAGGTGAGGTCATTATTACATGTCTTGTCCTGGACAGTTATTCTCATTTGGGGTGTGTAGGTTTTAAAGCAATCAATCAAAGGTCAGATTTGGTCAGGGTAGGACTGTTTCCAAATTACTCCTGGAAAAAGGTGGGACCAGTTCCTGAAGCAACGTTCTGTGAATGGAAAAAGTTATTTGGTGAAAAGCTGTAACATTTCATGGATCTTTAATAAGGCAGCACTGTGTAAGAAAGCCTGAGAACATATAGACTAACAAGTAGAAAGTGAACAAATGTCTTAATGAGAATTCATCAAAAGTTAGCTCTTCATTTTGAATACTAAGTTTAAGTAAGTCTGAATTGCTTCTCAATACAATGACTTTCAAATTATTTTTTCAGAATTATGAATCCATTATGGAGGCCATGTTAAATTATTCTTAACTAAATGGAACTTAATCACTGTCTTCAGTCCTTTGTTGTGGAAGTTTGATATGAAACCCAGCTCTGCATCTGCCTTTTGTTCCTGAAAATCCATCCTGGTGAATAGTTTGAACCTCAGTCAAAGTAAATATAAAATAACTGGAAGCCAATTTAAAGCCATTTATCTTGTTTTGTCTTTATTATTTGCAGGATATATAACTTGTGGTACTTAAGCAGTAAACACCAATACAAAGAATAAATTGGAGATCCCTAAGTTTAGAACAAGGGCAGAACTATAAATTATGGAGGACACACTTGCCTGTGTGAAAGACAATTTAAAAGTGCTTTCTGAAACAGAAGAATTACTGAAATAATAAGTTAGTGCACTTTCACTAGAGACTAGTAGTTGCTAGTAATTGTGTTGCATATACACTTTAGACATTGACCTCATGGCTCAGACATTCAGCATGCCAAAAGCTTGGTTGCTTAGCAGTGAATGCTAAGTGACATATTAAGTTCAACCAAATGTCAGTCATTGCAATGATGTCATGTTGTCCAAAACCCATTAATTACTTTGAAACTTCCCACAGTAACTGAAAATCTCAGATTATCTGCCTGAATTAATGGGAGTCTTGTAATTGAATGATGGATCCCATGCTGTTATTTTGTACCCTATGTACTTTACATACACATTCTGATAGGGAACTGAAAGTAGTAAATACTGGGTTTGGTGATCTCTACTCATCTTAGAATCACTGCCAATTTTAATATTATCATTAAGAACAATCCCACTAATAATAAGAAATGTGAAAGGCCATATTCCCCACAGTACACCTTAGAAACTCATATCCCATTGTGGTGGAATTATGTGTCCAAGAGTTGGAGAGTCTGTGCCAAAACCTCTCATTCCTGTTCTATCAATATTCAAGATTCCAAGGGAGAAAAAAGGAGATTAAGATTTTTTTGTTTTTGTTGTTTAATATCACCTACCAGTTGAAGTATCATTTTTCTCTCTTCAGTCAGGAATGTAGAAAGAAAATCAGAAAGTTCTAAAGTATATTTGTGCACTGAGTTACCAGGCTGTAGTTAAATTCCAAGCACTGGGAGGTGAGGTCTTCTTTCATAATGAAAAGCAATTACAGGATGTAGAACAGTGTTACTCTTAGGTGCTTTTTGCTCATTCTAGACCCCTCTTCAGGGCTTTCTGGGAGAGACGGGGCAGAACCCTATTTGGTGGTATCAACAGCCAGTCTACCCTTCTACATTTGCTGGCAAGTCATCAGCAGTTAGTGTATTTTATGTGGGTGCTGCTGTGTTTTATAGGCTAACACCTATAGTAGAAGAAAAAACCTCCAAATTATGAGACCTGAGGAAATGTTTCTTAGTAACATTCCAGACAAAGCCTGTCTCTTTATTGATGGAAGCTTTGCAAATGGTTTGCAATCTTCTTGATTTTTCTGAAGCAAGGACTTGGAGATATTTTTCTTTCACTTTAATGGATTCATTGTGAGCAGCTTGCCACTTTGAACTAATATTCGATATTCAGAATTTGGTTATGTTAAAGTTCTTCCCAATGCAGCCTGACATTGTTTTGTTAAAGCAGGTATAATGAAGAAAGAAAGATCAATTAATTTCTGTTGTTGTGATTAATGAACAGGCCAACTTTCTGCTGGTAAGAAAAAACTACGAAATTGTCTGGTCTATCAATCAAATTGCACTGAAGAAAGACATGTCTGAAGCTGCTGGAAAGGAAAGCATGATTCACAGGGTTGTGAAATTAAATGTAACTGCACTTTCTCTTTAATAAAGAGATGCATACTCATAGAAAGAAATTCTTGCTTTGCAACTGTATATAGTGGCAGCGAAAGATGATGCTTCGGTTATGTTTCTAATTTGCCATTGTTTGAGTCTTGTTATTCTTCACATGTGTACAAGGCATGTTTGAACAGAAGTCTCAGAAACTGGCTAATTTGTGGTGCAGTCAATGGTGAAGCCAATTTCTAGATACTTTATTTCTTGTGGTACCCCTCAGTAGAATGGTAGGACCAGATGGGGAAGGGTTACAGAGTATTTCTTTGTTGATGCTGTGAACTTGTATCTTCCAAAACAATTACAAACTCAGCATTTATCAGGCTGGCTTTACATATCTCAAAATATCAGGAGTGGATATTGTGGGGAATGTTAGGTTGTATTCAATGTAAAAGGTAACTATTTCTTTAGTCTTCCCTTTGAAGAAGAGTGTCTTAAAAAAAAAAAAAAAAAAAAAAAAAAAGGAACTCATACATCTCATACATTCAGTATTAAAAAGTAATCTAAATCCTAAAAATATAGACAAGTAAAAACCCTATCAGAAGCAGCAGTTGGTTATCTATAAAGTAGAACTACTGAACGTTCAGTGAAGTTTCTGAGGCAGAGTAAGCCCCAATTCCAGTTTATCAAACTCTTGAACTCTTCTTGAATCAGTGGAGTGATTTTGGCTTTATTTCAGCCACAGACTGGTCAGAAGGATCTATCTGGGGGATGAAGAATGCCCCAAAATGCTGAATGTAGAAGTTAAGGCCACTAGGGCATATCATTAGCCATTTCACGCTGTGGAATTGACTGTGTACTTTACTTTCCTAGACTGAGGAACTGGAAGGCCTGCAGAAATCTGGCCATCCAAGCCATCTGCTTTTAGCAAGCTCATTTATTTGCAGCATTTTGCTAATGTTGCCATTTAAACTGAGTAAGAACCCAAACAATTGTGATTTGCCCCTCCTCAAAGGGATATTATCTTTCCTAGTGCTCTAGCTCTGGAAATGCAGTAGAAGAATGCAGTATCCTTGAAATGGCAGTCCTCTGCCAGGAAAATCAGATTTCACTACCTCTTATTACTAATAACAAACATCTAGGTAGCAACTGTATTTCCATTGCACTTTACCAAAAGGAACAAGACATTTGCCCTGATTAATTTTCAGGCTAAATAAACCAAACACAGCCTATTAAATTCATCTCTTCTAAAATAAATTTAGCTTCCATTACTGCAGACAGCTATCATTTTATATTGTTGGTGCTTGTTTGTTTGTTTTCTTAAAAAAAGGCCTATAAGACAGGGCAATATTATTTCTATAGAGAACTAAAGCAGAAAAAGCTGATTAGCTGGAGTTCACACAGAAACATATATGACACATGAGGGACCTAAACTGATATATTCTAGCAACATGTTCTGTTTTGACATGTTCTATGGTCCCAGCTGATGTATTTCTCTTGAAATCAGGCAAAAGAAGGCAACTGGGAAAGAAACAGCTTTTACTTTAAATTAGTTGTCTAGTTGGAAATCCTGCAATGAAAGCCTATTATTTTTTCACTCATTTTTAGAATCTCAGGAAACACCTGCCTTCAGAAGAAAATTGTGTATACCTACAACTCTCAGATGGAACATATCTGGTTGTCAGACTTTTCAGTCATAAAGTAGGTAGGAGAATGTAGAGGAGCATGTAGAAAGATTGTGTTATCACTAATCGCAGAAAGTAGCAGAAGTATTGCTTCAGGCATGTTTTAAAATATTTTAGATGCTTGTTGGTGTTTATTATTCAAGCTCAGTAATTTTTTTTTCTCTACATCTTGGAAAATGAATTCCAATGTTAATTTTCCTGAGTACTGGCACGTTCTACACAGCCACATGAAGGTTCAAAGTTACACAGCTTTCTACCTATGAAAATAGTTGCTACTGGGAGTCACTTTTACTAACTTCTCAGAGGCAAAGCAAAAATTAAAAAATCAAATAAAAACTTGGCTTTCCTTTTGAATTATTGAGCATATATAGACTCATTTGCCTAAACCTCTCATACATTGACGTCAGTAATGTAGTGGAAATGCAGTAACATGTTGTCAGCAACTGGCTGCATCAAAGCACAATTTCTGAAGTCCAACTCTGCGGTGTTGCAATGAAGAACACATGTAACATTCCGAACTAATTAACCAAACGGTATTTTAGACATAGTAAATTATCTGTGTACAGGAAAGCCAGGCTGTTGTAAACTTACAGAGGGGAAAATAAGAAAGATGAGTGTCTTTCTTGGCAAATCTCTTTATTAGACTGGTTTTTAAAGGGTCTCTTTGGATATTGATTGAAGAAAAATAGACTAATGTATAGATTCTAAGCCTAATATATTAACCTTGATATTTTCTTTAGCACCCAGCCTCATAGCACTGGATCATCTAGACATAGAAAAGTCCTTCAAAATTTGAATGTTACAACATATAATTTTTTTGCACAAAATTATTGTTCTCTATCTTAACAGCAGAATTCATCTAGTTAGGAATTCTCTGCACAGTTTGACCTTAACTGTGTTAGTAATAATTATCATTATCTTAGATAATTTTTTGACTTAAGTAGCTCTCCTCTTCCTCTGTGATGAAACTCATCCTTCATATGTTTTAATCCTGTAAGCAATTATTTATTCTCTGTTTTTCCACTAGCCTTTTCTGCTGTCCTATCAGCTTATAGATTGTGCCTTCCACCAGCCACGCTTTTCTTTACAGTTGTTTGCACTTAGAAATCAGCTCAGTAATTTATAACAATGGAATTGGCTATGTAGTCAGCTAGGGAGGTTTCTGAGTTCTGTATAAGAGGATTCTTCCAGAAATGGATCTGTAGAGTTGTTTGCAAACTTCTGATTATAACTGGCTATCATCCAGCCAGCTTTGAGTGTGGGCAAAACAAGCATGCATATGCCTGCAAAATACCAGGGAGATACTGCTCTGGGGTTTTCTAGAATTTCCCTACTTACAGCACATTCTTGCATATCAGCTGAGTGTCAAAAAAAATATGCTGAGGTCTTAGAACATTTTTCATTGGCAATAGGAAATACCCCACATAACTGAACCCATAGGAAATAACTGACCCAAATCCTATTAAGGCTGATAGACCACCTTTGACTTCACTGGGCTTTGGAAATAGGCCTGAGTAGTCTTCAACAGTTGTAATGTAGAGCCAGATCTGACCATGTAAGTGTACTGCATGTTCTCATATTCCCCACCATTCTCTTCCCCTTCAAGTCAAAAAAGAGACCAAAATAATCTGCTGTTTTTTCTACATGGATGCTCCCAAGCTGATAGAAACTGCAAATCAAATATATATAGCTGCATTTTTGATTATAAGAAATTTGTTGAACTGTTATTAACACTGACTTTTTTATTTTCTCCTGATGTGGCCATCTTAAAGTGAACATACAACCAATAATCCTTGTTCACTTTCTATGTTTATCCTGAATTCATACAAAGCATTTCTTTTGGTATTACATTGTGAAGGTCTGTTAAGTCCTTAATTAGCATGAGGCACTAAACATCTGTTTCTGCTTCCATCCACTACTGTTTTGGTTGTGGTTTAGTTTATAATTGCTTTTGAACATGCTTCATGAACATACATTCTTTTAAAAAGTCTTACTTTAAAAGAATAATTAATTTAAAAGGAAGTTTCTTTCCCCCAAATGACCATATATTTTGGATGGCACATATTCATACTACACAAGAGAATAATGCAATACTAGATTATCGCATTAAATTAAAATAAAATCAAAGCTAGTGACATTCCTTATTTAATAAATGCCAAATATTCTAGATTTCTTGCACCAGAGTACTTGCAAAGTTCCTAACTAGTGACTAGCAGAAAAATGTCTATAAATTACACAGAAAAAAGACAGATTTGGGAAAGAGATAGTAATGAAGGAACCTTAAAAGACAGACCATCTCCTTGGTTAATTTCTTACATGTAGCTTACATTATAACATTTTTACATTACTCTAAAAAAGCTAAGGGGTGGTGGATTAAATGAAAGTAACAGTAAGAAGATCAACTGTTTAATGACAACAGTCTTGCTGCTGAATAGTAAGAAGCATTCTATCCCATGTTTAACAAATATACTTGCATGTGGCTTAATCCGGATTTGTAAATAGATTGACTATGTATCAGTTCCCAGTCAGTATTGTAACATTGAGTTTTGTGCTGTTCAACTAAGTGTAGGAAGAAAAGCAAAAACCACCTTGTACAGGTTTTGCGTAAATAGTAAGGCAGGTATAGGAAGAAACCAAGTGCTGCAGCTGAAGGAAAGGGAAGTATGTAAGTTAAAAATTCAATTAAATCAGAAGAGATCCAGAATACATTAGTTTAACTGCTCAGAAAACTCTTATTTTCATCTACTTTGATTACAGAAACTGCACATTAGCCAATTTGAATTGTTAAATAAGTTTAAGTAAAATAGTAACTAGAAATTAAGATACAATCTTTACTGACTATATATAAAAAATATACTAGAAGTATTGACACACACTTTGCTCTTTGCAAACAATACCTGATATTTTGTCTTGACTTCTGTATCATAAAAGATGAAGATAGAAATTACCACATGTATACTTTATTCCATTTAGTAGCATCTGAATTACTCTGTGTAAAACAGGAAATAGAAACTTTTTTTTTTTTTAGAGCTGTTAAGTATCTTTAAAGGCTTTTTAAAACAAAACAAAGCAAAACAAAACAAAACAAAACAAACCCCCAAAACGTCAAAATCAGTTACAGTTAAAACTAACTAGTTTTAAAGTTTCTTTGAGAACAAAACGGTGATTTGTGAGTCTCTTCCTATTTCAGTGCAAAACTGAATTGGCACACATTTTGCTTGATTGGTCAGTGGATGCCAGGAAACCCTTCTACGTGCCAGCCCTGTGTTTATGCTCCATAACAAACATGATTACTAGGAGAACTTGGTATGGTGGAAGTCCATTGTGAGCACTGAGTGCAGCTGAAATGATCCTACAGTCATGCAAATGTAAAGCACTAATGCTTGTAAATGGACATCTGGTGTGAAAACATTATCAGGTGCACTGAGGTAGAGCTGAGAGCCCATGGAGGTGTTTAAATTCAGGGGAGTGATGGATGTTTTGATCATACCACCAAGAAATGCTGACCACCCAGTCACTTCACTGGGAGTGGCAGAAACTCAGTATATTGATCATGTTCTCGGTCATGTCATGTATTTTACATGACAACTTACTGCTCTGAGGCTGGAATATGGCTCTTTTTCACTCAGTACCCATCACCTCAGAGATTTCCTATCTTCACAGTTCGGTTATCAGCTTCTGTACTGATTTATGCCAAACAATCTAGCATATTCCAAATGTACAGAAAATACACGTTTCTTCCACTATTGCAGCTAGCATACAATAAAACAGGAAAAGAGAGAACATAGGAACCAGTTAAGCAAGAGCAATAGAAACAAGGATGGAATCCACTCAATGGCATCCTGGCCTGTATCGAAAACAGTGTGTCCAGCAGGAGTAGAGGGGTGATTGTGCCCCTGTCCTCAGCACTGGTGAGGCCACAGCTTGAGTATTGTGTTCAGCTTTTAGTTAACCTTATTATGTTCTGATTTTGAATTATGCGCTTTAAGGTATATTTTATCATAGCACTGAACATGCGCCAATTTTATCTTGGCATTTACTGGAATGCTGGTTTTTTTTTTTTTTTTTTTTTTTAATTGAGGTTTCCTGAAATGTGATTTATTTTGCAAATTTAGAAAGTTTAGAAAGCCACATTCTTGATCTTCTTTTTGAGAAACTGATCTTATCAAAGTTTTGGTTTTCTACCATAAATTCCCCCATGTGTAGAAAAATACCTTATCTTATTAAAGCATTTCTACTAAGCATTTTTAAAATATATTTTAATACAGACATTTACATTCTTGTACATTCATTTTGTATTTCTAATAGGTCTTGTCAGTCAGAAGAAATCTATAAATATCATGTACTGTACAGGGTGTATTTAGCTTCTGAATAGCTCTGACTCAGCACAGACTGTATAAAGCCAATGGCTGCTGAAAGTGGGTTGGTTTTATTTGGTTGCTTCAGATGGTAAAATATGCCAAAATAAACACAAACTCTACCAGCATTACTAAATAGTTTTTGGTTTGTATTTGTCTCAAAAAAAACTAAACACTCTTCAGTTTCGCATTAGGAATTATGTGGGTTGACTTCTGCTTCTTCAAGTCGGAACACTTCCATTTTCATCTTTTGCCGTACAATTATTTTTTTCTTGTCTTATCACTTTATGTATAATGAACTTTATATGTAATGCATGACAGAAATGCCTTCCCAGATACTTAAATTGAAAAGACTCTAAACCCTGTATGAATGTGGGAAAAATCTCTTAAGTCAGATGGTGTCTGACATGCTCACCAATTCTTACTACCACACTATTTTTATTTAGTTCCACAAATGTAGACCAAATGTGTCTTGTCATTTTTTAGAAATGGAGGAGGTGATCCTTCTTTTTATGAGACTGAGTTTCCAGAAAGGAAGGACTAATGGTCATCTTGTGGTCAGTGGCCACAGGGAGCATAGCTGATGCACCAGTATTTTATATGCTTGATATTATTTAACTTTCTCCATGCCACACAGTGGGATCAGTTGTATTTTATCATTCATCCTGAAATAGCCATTTGCAAAATTATAACATTTGTGGCCAGACCAATGTATAATGCTCTCAATTCTTCATTCCCTGCTTTGTTCAAGTTAAAAGTAATTTGTTGGACTCCATCATGCATGGCCTTTGATACATTAAGGGAATATGGTAACAATTTTGTATACATATCCTTCTCTGCCATTTAGAGAAGTTGTAGAAGTACAAAATAAGTTCCTCAGCTCCCTGCATTGTAAATGAGCAAGTAGAGTGACAACACAGGGTAGAAATGGGATCCAGGTAAGATGGGTAGCAGTGTTGGCCTTCACCCCATTTTCCCAAAGCTTCCCCAATCCAAGATGTTCAGAAGGCTGATTCATTTGTAGGAGATTAACTGCGATCCTAAGGTAGAACATTACTAGCCTGTCACTAAAACAATTTTATGTGCTCAGCCAGACTCTTGATACCTTCACATTGCTTGAGTTGTCAGCAAAGCCACCGTTTAATATTCCTATTAATTTCTTCTGTGCTTCTGAATCCCACATCTTTGTACTGCCTCAGTTCAGTTCTTTTCAGACAAAAACAGAAGAGAGATTTCTTTTGAGAGTTTCTACTAAGGGCAAGCTACAGATTTCACACACCGCTGAAGTCTTAGGGCAGCTGCAATTCTGCAGGGAGGTTATTTAAACAGAGCAGTTAAAGACAATCAATCCTAGTGACTTAGTGACCGCATGACACAAATTTGCTTTGAGATGGTCATCCCAGAGTCAGCGCCCCTTGAGTTCTATACTATTGTCCATCTTATTGTAAGCTGATGAGTTTCTGACAAAATTTATAGGATGTGGTGCTTACAATAGCAGAGGGGTTGACTCAGAGATCTAGGAGGTCTGTTGCAGTCCTTTGTTTCTACAGAAGACCTAACTGTCAAGTTCAGAAATTGGCTCAATTTCTATTAAAGGAATGCTGAAAGACTCTGTGAAGCTGCAGTGTTCTCTGGGGAGGCTTGGTGACATATGTAGATGTCAGTGCCACGTGGAAGACATTGAGAAGTCATCTCTGATTTTGCATGTGAATGTCCTGCAAAGAGCTTATGCTGAGATCTCTGTAGAAGTAACAGAGTGAAAAAAAAACCTGTTGGAAATAGGCACTTAGTACTAATACAACTATTGCAGCTGTTGTTTTCAGTGTTTACATACTCCAGGTCATGTTTTATTTTTGAAGCAGTTTCATTGTTTTTTGTCTCAAAAAAATATAAAAAAATGGAATTGTGTTCTGCAAAAAAAATTGAGCCTGGTTTCAGGAAAGAGAGTTGTACACTAGAACTATGTATTTTACATCTGCACTTCACCTAAGAGTCACAGAAAATGGTAATGGAAATGACAGAAATGTTAAGATTATGCAGAATTCAAAGCATATTGATTTCATTGCCAAGGTGCTATTTAATAAAAGAATGGGGAAAATATTTACTGTGGATTTTGAGGATTTGTGACAACATATATTTTAATTATTGTCAGCCTGTGCATGTGGAGGTCAAAATCTATATTTCACATACTTTTAAATTTTCACAGAAGTCTGGTTTTAACTAATTTTATTTGACTTTGCATTAAATATCTTCATTAATGCCTAATATGAATGCACATGCGAAACTTGTAAATTATAGTTAACTGAGAGTGGTTTCAAATATTTTGGAAAATGAGAAAACCTGTGTGGGAGAATACTGCATAGTAGTTGTTAAAGAGAAATACTCACACCTATTCCAGCTGCTGGCTGCAGATGTTTATACACATTGAATATTATTCCAGAAGACTTTACTCCTTCCTTTGCTTTTGCATGGTTTTTTTTTTTGTTTGTTTGTTTTTGTTTGTTTTTTTTTTGTTTGTTTGTTTTTGGTTTTGTTTTGTTTTGTTTGTTTGGTTTGTTTTGTTTTAAATCCTGAGATTTTGCCCTTATTTTTCAGCAAAACCTGAATGGCAAGAAAGAGGAAAATCCCTAAGTGGCATTTTCTCAGCAGTCCCTATTCTCCTATTTTATTGCATAGGTTGTGAGTAGCACAAACACAAGACAAAAGTGTTTTCCAAATACTTTTAACAGGCAAGATTTCAGAAAGAAATCAGATTCAGCTACCACATAGAAATCATACAACTTTGTGTATTATGTTCACTATTTATTTATAAGGATATAATCTGCCATTGCCTGTATGCTTGCTAATGTTGATCTACAGCTATTCCCATGATGCAGTCCTAGTTTGACCTGCCTCCAATATTTTTTAAACTAGTATAATTCCATCAGTTTAACTGGAGTAGCTCCTCACTTCAATAGAGTCACTAGCTAAAACTAAGGTATAAATGGTGGATGCTTGTAGCTATTACAGGAATAAAGAGAGTTGAAGTACACAAGTAAAACTTTCTTGACAGAGAGCATTTTTACTATGAAAGGAACATGTAATTTCTGTAGGTTTTGCTGCTGTCATAGGATGTGGAGTTTCTTCTACCTCTTTTTGTGATGTAATAATACTCTATAAACTAACCTTTTTCACACTAACAGTCTCACTGAATTCGGTACTGTTAGGTATGTGAGAAAAGCTAAGTGAATTTGACTCTTATTGATACTGACATTAATGGGACACAACCTCAAAATGAGAGAAATAATTGGAAAGAAAATAAAACATGTAATTTTTGATTAGAAATAAACATATAATTAAATTAAGACACAAAGATAATGTATAGTATGCAAGAGGAAGTGGGGAGAAAATGTTACATTGGGGTGAGAATTATGCAATACTTAAATTGTGCATAGAGTGTTTCAGAAGACATTTATCCAACTGACCATGAAGCAAGTAGGTAAGTCACCAAGGAAACAATGCATGACAATAGGCTTTGTTGTTCCTTGTAGAGGTTCTCATGTATTAATTTCCATTATTTCATTGCAACAGTCCCCTAAACTTTTAAGACAATAAGAACATTCCAGTTGAACCAGATGGAAAAACCAGATTCCTACACATGGTATTCATAGGAGAGATACTGCAGTGTCATCACAGCACACACACAGTTTTTTATCTAAGAATGTTATGTCCTCTAGGATAGCATGACTAAATTTATGGCCTTTGAAGTAAAAAAGGCAGTTATTTTTAAGTAGTTAAAGTGGTTATAGTAGTTAAACGTATTAGAAGGGGGCAAGCACTGCATACAATAGTGACTGAAGCACATGGTGACTTAAATTTGCAGTGTAAAATTTCGACATGTGGAAATATTGCAGACTTTTAGCATCAAGAATAGGTATTGTTCAATAATACACCCCATCTATTTTTTGTCTGTCTTGTTTATAAATTTCTAGGACCAACTTGTGGAGAGCTCTGTTGTTTTACCTAACGTGTGATCTGTAATAACTTTTTATTCTTCAGTTTCCCCCTCTGTGATGGGTGGGATAATTGATACCTACCTTTCTTTCAAGAGACCAGAAGTACCCATGAGACACAGGAACAATTATGGATCAATTCCTCTGAAATCATTTGACAAATGAGTCTTTGTGAACAGTTAACAGCTCAAATTGCTTTGGCTTGGCACATATGGCAGCTAGGATATTTCTGTTCCCTGATGAGTTTGACTCCTTGAAGCAGGACTGGTATGAATTCTCCATTATTACTAACTCAAGATACATTCAATACAAATCTCTCCACACTATTAATTCAGAAGTCTTGGACAAACATAACTTTCTGTAGAATTATTTTAAATGGTGGCAAACTAATGACAATTGAAGTCCTACTATATCCCTTTCAGAACTGCAAAGACTTTGTTGCTGCATTCCCCAAACATTAATCAGAGTTCACACAAATATATAATGAAGGAATGGACACAAGTTATCTTAGCACATTTTTACATTTTAACATGCATATTGCAAATAAAAACCCCAAAGATTTTAAATTTTATATAATGCACTGCCATCCAGCTTCAGTGGTTTTTATTCCTTAGAAGCCATTTCCTTCAGCTTAAAACCATGGGAATTTGTCTTTTCTCACTTGCCAAAGCCACAGTACAGACCATCAGAAAGTAATTAACACTGTCTGTCTTTTCTGGTTAAATTAAACAGATGTAAGGTATATGTCTAGGGTAGTGGTTGAACTTTCTAAATGAGCTTCATTTAAAATGGTAGATTTCATATCTTTCACCACATTAATTTATTAGTAAAGAGTTTTCCTCATTTAGTTTTATCTTAACACTAGAGCAAACACAGTTACCTTCTTGTCATTATGTCTTACCCATTCAGAATTTTTAAATAACAAGGAAGAAGAATGATCATAAAACCAAAATCTAAAAAGAACAGTTTAAATTGGATATCAGTGAAAAGTCTGTGCACCTCATTTATAGGTGCAAAAGCACACACAGACACCTGTAAGCACTGCACACTTCTATATATTACATCTGTTGAGAGCACCACTTCTGAACTGGATTACAAAATCTTCCTAATGAGTAATTTTTGAATGCATGGTAACATGACAATAATCTATGCCACACTTTTAACTGTCTCCATAGGACAGAAGACAAAATCCTTTCACGTGGTGGGCTGAGTCTCTGCTGTCTCCATTTAATCAGCATGCACATCAGTCTAACCAAACTGCCTGTCTCAGTATCAGTCACTGACATTGTCTCACAAATAAAGCACCTGAGTAGTCAGTAAGGGTTACTCACTTCCACTCAAGCAGTTAAACACACTTTTTGTACAATACGGTGTTGGAAAGATTAACATAATCATGGAAATCAGAAGTATTTATATACCTCGTTGAACTGTATACTATTTGAACAGATGGAAATTGAACAGCACTAAGCACTGCAGTGACTTTATTGTCATATGTTTTAAGTGTAATTTAACATTTCAGCATAGACATCCGTTAAGTTATTGTAACATGGTAGCTGCTATGAGCTATAGTTCATTTCAGCTATTGAGAATGCCAAGCCTCTTTCTGTATGTGATAAATGGTCTAAAGTATTTTCCAGAAATGCTTTGCTTCAGGTTTATAGTTTTTGCTAAGTGACATGAGTTGGCAGTTAATTGTAAGAGGATTGCCAGAGGATCATAAGGTAAAGAGGGAAATCAAGTCAGTAAATGACGTTCATTTTACTTAGAGGACACTGATAATGACCATACTGTTATAACTGTGCTGTGTGTCCTTTGCAGGAGTATGGAAACATGTTGCACACAAGTAAAAAACCACTTATGCAGAATGACTAGACTTTCCACAGTATCACCAGCACTGTTCCCCACCAGCAACAGCTATTTCTCAGTTTTAATGTAACAGCATGTTGGGTGTGCTGGGTGTGCCAGAGAAGGCTTGTGGCCAAAGACCTGGCTGCACTTCAGCAGTTCCTGTCTCCAGCAGCATTCTAACCACATTTCCTTGCCAACAAATTTCTTATACCATTACACGAAGAAGAGGGAAGGCAAAGCTTTGCTGCAGGCCATTAGAAGCAGGTGTGGCCCTACAGTCTAACAGTCATAATTTAGAGCATCTTACAGTTTCTTCTAGACAATCATGGGAACCTCTTGGGGACCCCACCTGTTCTAAGGGAAAACAATAGTGGCTTACAGTAGTTTTGCCCCTTTTATCTTCCACTCAGGTGTGCAAAATGGAGTTTGTGAATCTGAGTGTCTGTCTCTGTTCTTAGGCACTCATGAGACATGGTGTATCTTGGATACATCTAACTAAGCTGTTTAACTCCATGGGAATTTTTTTTAAAAAGCAGGAAAAGAGGGAAAGAACTTGGTAATCTAATTTGTTCCCTAATGAATCTGTGAGGAAAGATTATGCTTAAAAACTTCAATAAATGAATAGAGGTAATTTGAAAATCAAATCTCTTTATAATTCAGTAATCTTTCAGAGCGAAGTCATGTTTATAAAATGAAACCCACAGAAAGTGGCCCGAAGAAGCAATCACAAGAAGTTACTTAGCTTTTTCCAATGTGTTTGTCAATGTTACATATTCTGTTTGCTTCAGAAGTTGATAAACTCCAATTTTTTTGTTAAGCATGCATTTTTTCTGTATCCCATGTTACCGCGATCCAGTCAGCTGTGGTAAATGATAACCCTTGTTCATAATCTTGAGAGACATGTATTTGCAATTGAAGGAAGAGAATTCTATTATCTGTACCTTGGTGAGACACGAAATATAATCCAAATCCTTTTATTCAATTAACCTGGCTTACTTTAAAACAATGAATTCTCTTGTCTTCAGTCAGTAGTTCTGTGGAAAAAATAGTTACTTAATGTAAGGTTGATATTTATCTGAAAGCTGTTAAGTGGCTATCCTAATATTCAGTTCAACAAACTGTAGATGAAGAGGCTTCAGATAAGCACTACAGTGCAGTTTATGTGTCTTTTAGATAATGCTGTCACAGTGCTCCTTAGGGACTAAGAAACATAGCTCCTTCAGATTGCTCATAATGACTTGCAATACAGTAGGGAGACAACACATTTAAATGCTCTCAGTCTCTTTGCCACAGAATTAATAAATAATTATATGAGTAGAATTCACATTATACTTGCATTGCTGTATTACAGTTTCCTAGTTGTATTTTATCTCTGACACAGCTCAACACCTTTTCTGAGTCCTCTGAGCTGTCTAAATTCAAGTATTTGGGCCTCAATTTTCTTGATATGCTCTCAGATAAACATTGTTCTGATGTCAACATTTGCTGCTGGTACCTTTCTGCAATTGGATTGAAATCTTTCTCCTTGCTGTTAATTGTAAGACACTGCACACATTTTGTTGGCTCTGTGACTTCTAGGATCTATGTTTGGTTTGGACTCTACCTTTATTTTACCAATTAATCATTTTCAGATGCTGTCAAAGATCTTCAAACACAATGCAGTTACTGGCAACCGACAGATATCAACCTTCCATTGCACCTGAATCATCATTGCAGGCCTGAAAAAATGTCTTCTCAAAAAAGAAAAGATTCTGCTCAAAGCAATATATATTTGCACAGGGAGTGGCAAAGGGACCAACGGGAATCATAATGGCTATTTGCGGCAGAAATAACTTTAGCAATAGAGGAAGAGCAAAAAGATCAATTCTAGGTGGCAGAAACTGTATTGTAGAGGGCGGATAGCAGAAGGTACATGTGCAAGTGGCCTGTGGAACTGTCAGAACACAAGCTCATTTTTAAAAGTCCAAATATATGCTGCACAGAGAGGAGTATTAAACTCTAATGCTTTGCTTTTATGTCCAAATGAAAATTTTTACTAAAAAGAAAAAGACACTCCTAGAATTCAGGTACTTTGTGGAAGCAGAAAAATTGTGAGATGGTATCTTAGAGTCCCAGGGACACTGAGAATTACAGAGGATAGTTTTTATGTGAGAGCAAGCCTGGTTACTTAGCTACAGTCTTTCACTTCAAATTTTTCTTGGAGCCTTCAGTAGTTGAACTTGTTCACCCAGAAGTAATACATCACAAGGAAGACCAGACTTCCTTGTACAAATCAAACAGCCTTACAGCCTTATATGCACTAATTTTGCAAGGCAGTTAATTCTAGGCTAAGCTTTGCTGTCACACTGGAAAAATGGCTATTAAACATTGGCTTTAAGACATTTAAGCTTCAAGAAATCAGTTCTTATACATTATGTTTACATGTAGTTTGCAGTTAGGTTTCAAGATGGTGAGCAAATGCATATGTTGCTCTTCCAACAAAAGGGCCTGTGGTGGATCCCTGAATCTTGTAGTTAAGAAACTTGTAGCTTAGTTCACTGCTCATTTAAATGACTCAGTCATGCAGCTAACACTAAGTTAAAGCCTAAATCTGGAGGTAAAGAAATTATTGAGGTACCACCCCTGGACTCTTCTGGAATATTTCAAGAGGTAGGTTAGGAGGAGGCAAATGCAGTTCAACACTGGCAATGTAAGATGGCTCTTGGGAACACGCAGTAAGTGGGAACATATCCAGATGCTGGATTCCTAGATGTGTGAGTCATTGTGGAATAATCATCCAATCAATCAATTTGTGTAAAAGCAGGAATGAAAATGCAAACAGTACATAAATGTGAGTTGGAAATTGGAATTCAGTAGTCTGTAAGTCTGATGGTCCTGTCAGTGTACGGGACACTGTCTGTATCATGTCTGGGAGGCTCTATGTAAGAAAGTCAATGTTACTAGAGAGGGAAAGGAAGGCAAAATTTAGCTTCTCACTTGTCTGTTGATGTATAACAACAGTAAACAGAAATTAGATGTGCAACACTTGAATGACCATCTGTCTAACTTGCTGAAAATCAGATCTTTTCTTTGTTTACAAACCATGCCACAGAATCACCATAGATTATTAACGTTTAGAAATCACCACTTCCACTTCATATTTTTATAATTGATTTTTTCTGATTTGTGTTTTCTTAAGCCATTTTAGTCACATTCAATAGGATATCAATAAAAGTATTTGTATTTTAAAGGATTTATAAACAAAAGTGAGTTAAGGAGAAACACTATGATACTTTCCTTGACCTAACGTTTACACAGAAAGTTTTTAATTTTGACATGACTAGACAGATACCAAATGCCAAATGGTTTTAACTAACATCAATACACAATTAGCAGTCTTTGTAATTAATCAGGGCAGAAAATTGGAGACAAGGGCCTAACACAGGCTTCTCCCAGTCTTAATGTCCACTCTGCAAAAGTATAAACTTTTTCCCTACTCTTTGGACAATTTTCAAAATGGCTCCTGCACAATTCAAAGATGACAATTACTATAGTTGCCATTCATTCAAAGATCTGTCAGTCTCTGAAAGTCTGTCATTATTTATGTTCAAAGGCAGGAAATACTAATGAGGTTTGATTTCACCAGTCTCCATGAAACTACTTCCATGTAATTCCCCCTCACAAGATAAACTCACATTTTGTGTTTGTGAAATACACATTTAGAGGTAAAACATGAGAAAACAGCTGAGAGACGATATCCTTAAGCAGTCTTAATATTGTTCTAAAGGTAGTCCAATAGAATCCTCAGCCCAGCTGTATCATTGCAGCCTACTTCTGGATTTATGTGAGTTTTAGGTCTTTTATGTGCCATTTCAAGCCTATGGAATAGAAACACACATTTTGTTTAGGAAACATTTTGGAGTCCTGGTATGATTGTATTTCAGTTTAAGTATTTTATATTTCTCCTGGTACAAAGTATAAAACAAAGTCTGTATTTCTTCTTCTTACCCCTCGTGAAATTAATTAAAAGACACCAGATTTCAGTCAGCAAAACCTAAGATGTTTACTACTTGAAAACTTAATTGGAATTTTTAAAAAGATGTTTTCAGTGAATTACTGTATTCACAGCTGAACTAATTTGCTGTGCAGTTTTTTGTGTGAGAGAATCATAGAAGGTTTTCAGAGTTCAAGTTTGTTACTGGTTTTCCCTAGATTTTTCTTGCAGTCTTTCAGACTGACTCACTTATCACTCACCAGTGTGATTTAGCATTTAAGATTCTGACTGCTAATATTTCCTAGTCTAATCAAAAAGGTCACAGAACAATACATTACTAAAAAGTCCAGGGTAATTAGGTTACTTGCAATGTAAATTATATCTACTTGAGTTGAAATGAAATGTACTAAGATTGTTGTTTGTGTAGTAGACATGACACATTTCTGAACTTCTACTTTTAAAATGTGGATTTAGTGTGCTTTTAGTTTAAGATCTGAAGGATTTTCCATGTGGCTGGTCCTATTGCACAGATTTGGCTTTAAGCTGGGATCAGAAGAAAAACTGTAATCATGTATACGAATTAATTACAGTTTTAGTGCATAAGCTAACTTTAAAAGATACAGCCAAATATGTACTCATCAAATAGTGATTTTTTTCAAGCTTCTTTGTTGATTGTCTTTGTTGTGGGAAAGTATGTGAGACATTTCAGGAATGACAACCTGATTGCAAAGATAAGTACCAGAAAAGATTTGATCATGTCATTGATATTGATGGGAAAATATAACTTGGGTTTTCATGGGGATTGACTTGATGGGCAAGCTAAAGTGCATGTATAAGGATTATGCTTGTCAGTGGGAAACACTAAGTCTGGTCATTACAGTTAGCTCATATACAGTACAAAGAGGCAGATGAACATGTCTAAATCTTTGGCCCTTGCTGAATAGAACTGAATTATTTCAGTCAAACTGCCATCTTAGCTGTAAAATATCAGAACTATCAGATAGGAGCAGTGATTAGTGATTGCAGAATGATACAAATCCATCTGTGTCTTGGGCACTGAGAAACTGTTGGGATAATCTCACAAAGCATGAGGCTACCATAGAAATGATAGTATTGAATAATATGATTCCTTTTTTCAAAGCTAGTGAGGAAGTTAATGACTTTAGTTTATAACAGTACACAGAAGAAAAAATAATTCATGGGAAAAATGCAAACTGTCTGATTTTCTTCTTTACTTGAAGAACTGAAGAAAATTGTTCTAGCTGGTCACTGCTTTGAGAAGTGAAGCAGAGACTGTATAGTGCATGCTGAAAGGTTTCTGTGCTTTTAAACCATCTTTGAAATCTCCCAGTTCTGGTCCTCAGTGAGGGCTAGAGAGACTCTAACTCCCCCCAAAAAACCAGCCTTGGGAAAGCTTTACCAGTTACACCCATGCCTGCTTTCCTAATAAATATTGCCTTCTATCTATACAGTCAGTGCTGCCAGTTGATGCCCAGGCTCTGAAATAAATACTCCTAGCTTTTTTCTTCTGGAAAGGAGTCGTGATGGCTTTATGTTTAGTTGTCATAGGGTCTGCATAAGGGAGTCTTCATCTCTGAGGGCCTTAAAGAGCTCTTTATGCCTTTATGCAACTCAAAAGGAGAAGAATGAGGGAAAGAATCTGAATCTTCAGCCATCTATTACCATTCAGATTTATGAGTCGTGTCACACCAAGGTGCATCCCCATTTTGCTTACACCATGCTTTCAATGCAATTCTTTCTGCTTAATCAACTGCAATCATACTTCTATATTTCACATGGTATGTTACCACTCATTTTATTATATCTCAGAAACATGTAATAATTTATGCTATTGATATGGACCCATTGGAAAGGGCATTTTGTACTGCTTGGTGTGTGACATAAAAGCTGTAGTCCCCAGTGAATGCTCCATTTGTTGTCATTAATTATTCAGTAATGGCAGAACAATAGTGGCTTAATGTTCAAAACATAGAAATATTTTTAATCTCTTCTGATACAATAAAACTTGGGGTTATTAACGGAGTTCCTCAGTTCCATGCAAAGTTAAGTCCTCAAAACCAACAGGAACTTCCAGAGCCCATGGGCGTGCAGAGTTTTTGAAAACACAGCTTGAAAAAGGAACCTCAGTGTTCTGCTTGGACCTGTTTATGTAGTTCCTTCTTCAGCCAGAACACTTATTCAAGTCTATGTATAAGACTTATAAGAATCACAGAATGTTAGGGGTTGGAAGCGACCTCTAGAGATCATCTTGTCCAATCCCTCTGCTGAAGCAGGATCACCTAGGACATGCCAAACAGGAGTACATCCAGGCAGGCTTTGAAAGTCTCCAGAGAAGGATATATACTTGAATTATTCCTGAATAGAGACAAGGAAGTCAACACAATACTAGTGGTTTCTGTTGCACAAGTAACTCATTTCTAAACTGCGTACAAAACCCAGAGTCTTGGCTAAGTAGGCTATTTAGTATAGGTGGACCTAACTTTAATCACAGGAGAGTTCCTGTTCACTGGTCTACTGCAGTGGTTCACAAACTAGTCCAGAGGATCTTACCGCCTCTGTGCTCCTGCAAGTGCATTTGTACTCATGATTATAAAGAGTAATGTCTAAAGATCAAAGTGAAAAGGTAATTTTCAACCTTGTAGTGCCCTACAGTGGAGTCAATTACATGAATAATTCAATATATCACAGGCATGCATTGTAAAACCCAGGCAGAGGAAGTACCTTTGTGATAACAGCCCTGCGTCCGCGTGTCTGCTTGCCCAAAGTGCGCTGGGACTCAGAGCTTTTGCTTTGTTATTTTAAATCAGTGTTCTTTTTGAAGTTTTCTAACAGTTTTATCCTATAGATTACAGGAACAATGGTACCTGTGTTGCACTATATTATAGCAGCACTTTGAAGGGGTAAGCAAACAGCTGAGGAGTTATTTCTAAGAAGCCATCAGAAGCAGATTGAATTTGGCAGTCAGCAGCCGCCCCATCTTCTCCAAGGTTTCCTAGTGCTCTTTTGCCTGCCCTGAAAACCAAACAGATTGACAGCGTCTGATCACATTCTGATCATTCCCTTCAGATTCACAAGTAACCTAGAAAAGGCAGGAGGGAATCTGTGCTAACTCCATAGTTGTGAAAACAGATAAGAACCTTTACCTTAAAAGACCTAGCCTACCTGTGTGAGATGAATAAAGAGATTATATATAAATTTACTTCAGCTCCTCTACACAACCCCACCTTCATTTTAATCCTCAGTACTGATGTCTATATTGGGAATGTTGCACCAAAGCAATCTAGTGCTATGCCAGAAGATAAAAAAACCCAGCAAAATCTTGAAGTTGTTCCTTTCTCTGCCTTATCCTGACTTTTGAGATCTTGACATGCTATTGACAGGCAGAAAAAATATGCAATCAGATGTACCCTTTCTCCAAGAACAGGAAAATGAGCATGCTCTTCAGTTAACAAAAAAGCTGGCCCAGGAAATTCCTTAATAATAATAAAAAACCTCTCACAAGCAAGAAAATATTTTTTCTTCATAAAGATAAATTAATTTAAAACATGTTGTAGGGTGTGTCTCACATGTTCTAATGGGTATGTCAGACACATGGCATTATTTAGTATTACACAGAACAAGGCATCATCTTTAAATCAATGTATTGGATGGCCCATGTTTTTGCTTGACATGTAGCAGATGCCATGTCCTTAAATAAATCTTAGATGAGATTGTTAATCTACAAGAATAGGTGCAATACTGAACCCAGAATATCAGAATGTGCTTTCCAAGAAAAGCTATTCATTACCAGGAAAGAAAGAGCCTGAACTGTATTAATTCTAATACCAGTTGTAGACAACTCCATCAAGCAGTGCCCTTAAACTGTCATTCTTTTCTTTAAAGGAAGCTGAGGCGGGTAATGATGTTTACTTGAAGTGTTTCTTTATCTCCTTGGTCAAACTGAAGAGGCAGAAGTAAAGGCTTTTCCTTTCATCTTCCCTACCAGCTGGATCTTTATAAAGCTAGCCACCGGTCTTTGAACATAATCTTCTTCCTCTTCTCTTGGCATGTGAAAGAAAATTCCAGTTGCTCATAATTAGGAGCCAAATCTTCCAGTTTAAGTACAGGAATAATATACAGGATAAACCTTTTGAACAGGAACTGTGTGAGCATGGAAGGAGCAGAGCATTAACAGCATACAGCATGCTAGATCTCATGCTGCAGTGGGCTGAAGGGGAAATTAAAGCTCTGGACAGTAGCTGTTCCTATGGAAGCCAAGGAGATGGTAGTAGTTTAGCAAAGGAATTAAATGTTCTTCTCAAAAAATGGGAAGTGACTGATTTGTGATTCTAACAGCATCAAGACAATACTAGATCAGTGACAAAGTGAAGCATAGCTGTGGCTAAAGTAGGTGAGCACTAGTGTTCACGGGGCTGAAGAGATTGGTCAAAAGCCTTTTAAGCATAGCTTCTGCGAGGCCACCCCACTGACCTCAGCTGGGTAGTAGGAGTGATACTGGAACAAAAAATGATTGATGCTTCTTTTTGAAACTATTTCTTCCACAGTCACCCCCAAAACAATAACAGTTTATTCATTAATCAGCTTTCATTAATAAGACTGATTTCCTCTTTTTTGTATCTCTTTTTCCCCTTTCTTCTACCTCTTTTTGTCTTTACATACATTGCCTCAGGCATTTGCATGTTCACTAATTTTTCAATATTCATAAAGCAAAAGTCATACATAACCAACGGGGTAGTACATATCCATTCATATGTGAAGTACAGACCATTTCTGAAATGGTGAAGAATCTTTATCCTGTACTAAAACTACCACACATGGCACAGACAATCAATTATACTCACAGTTAGAGTGTGCTTTCAGTAACTTTGCCAGACGTGGGTTCAATGTTGTCATGAAAGAGGGGAAAGAATGAGACAGAGAATGTCTAGGATATTCTTTAAGATGGAAAAGAGAGGAAAACCAAAGATAACAAAGGGGAAAATTAAGAAAGAACAGAGAGAGAGGAAATCGTTACTATAAAAAGCAAACTATCATGTAGAATTTGTTTGTACATATCATACTTTAAAAAGTAATATTCTAAATATTTTTTGCTAAATATTCTTCACAAAGAGTATGAGCACTATATACTGTACATGTCATACAATAAACTTTTAGAAGTCCATTTCAAGTCCTTGCTAAAACAAGTTTAGCAATCTACAAACAAGAATGCTTTTAACATTGCAAAACCCAGAGCCATATCATAGGTCTTGTGGCTTGGATCTCATTCTTGGTGAGGGTCACCCTTTTATCTTATCCAGTGTGTTTACATCTTTGTGGTGTCATCAATACAGACTCATCTTTATAAGACCAGCAAGAAAAAGAAAACAGCAATAAATCTCTGCATCATGTTCTCAGTATGTCTATACATCTGAAATATTTAAATGTAAACTAGTCCTTTTCTTTGAAAACTGTGAATTAATTACAGTTTTTCTATCCAAGATGATCTGAACAAAGATAAGGCTAATATCTTTCTTTGAATGTGACCTTTAAATTAAGGGGCACTGTAAGAGAAAAACACGGTATTTTATTAAAGGTATTGTTTGTGGTTTGTCACTATGGGACTGAAGCCCAAACTGTTCTTACAGAAAAAAGTACAGTTCACTGATAAAATGATATACCCTCTGTGATATAAGAACACAGTAAAATCTTTGGCTGTTTAGATGAAAAAACTAAATAGATAGATCTCTCTTCTCTGTTTATAGTCATCATCTTAAATGTAATGTTATTCATGCAGGTGAATACAGATTCCTGTACACAGTCTTTAAGTAGCTGGGGAGATTTTGTACAACTGGACATCTGTGCTGTATTTCTTTGATGGATTGAGATTTTAATCTCCTCTTTTGATAAATGATATTTTCATAACAATGCAATCCCCAAAGAATCAAAGCTTCATTGTGTTAAGCACTTTTAGAGTGTTCAGTACTTCTAGAGTCAAAAATAGTTTCTGCCCCACAGAGAACTTACTGAAAGGATGGGACGTGAGATGGTGAGAAATAGATAACTTGGGTTTGAAAGGCAGGAAAAAGAAAGAGAAAACTACAAAGCCAGGTGGCTTTGAATAAATGAACAACTTCAGACTGCAACAATCTTGAGTGACCAGAGAAGAGGTAGAATTACCTGGGTTGTCATTCCCTTCTTATCAACAAAGTGCTGTACCTAACAAAGGAGGAAATGAATTAATATGGAGATCGAAGAAAACAAAAGAGATTTTGATAAAGAAAGAATCCTTCAAAAGATTCAAGGTCAAAATGTGTGTTTTAATTTAAGAGTGGTAGCAGCTCCTCATGTATGCTTGCCCTCTCTCACCTCTGTGTCAGTACTTGAGTGCCATGATTTCCCTTCTGATGAGCGTATGTTTTGGGAAACTCACCATATAGTAAAGCCATTCTTTCCAATACAACTCTACTTCATATAATCTTTTCATGGGTGAGAAACACATTGTCATCTTTTCTCTGAGACATATGCCACAGAGTGTGTGTGTACCTAACTTCCAAGAGATACTCTGATTTACAGTGCAAGGGTACAAAAAGGTGTATATTCAGCTATCTCTTCTGAACAGCAGCATTTTTTACCTCATCTGCTTAACACACTAACTGTTCATTTGAAATATAGGTTAGTCACTTGTTCTTGGTCCTGGTCTTGACAGCACCTGGTAGAGATTTTGGCAACTAAAGGGGACACGCAGGTCTGAATTTTCTGCACCTTAACTTGAAGCAGCCACATCACAGGTATGAGTTAGGCCTGCAGCATGTACATAGGCAGCACATATGGATAACACAGACATTTTTAGAGATCAAGTTGACCCACTGAAGATCTACATGCAGGCCACCATGGTGTTCCAGTTTTCAAGAATTTTTACAACAGCTTCAAAATATCAATGCAGAATTCATAAGCAGCACATAGACAGATTCCACAAATAGTCACACAAGGCCAACCCACACACCCAAATGGATACTTCCCAGCTGCTGGAGTGAGTGGGGTCCTCTGCTGCTATCTCTGTTTGTCTTAGCAGCTG
This sequence comes from Megaceryle maxima, assembly GCA_024605025.1. Lineage (NCBI taxonomy): Eukaryota > Metazoa > Chordata > Aves > Coraciiformes > Cerylidae > Megaceryle > Megaceryle maxima. Next base: position 44,301 of record JANHGN010010864.1, read on the forward strand.
GGAAAGAGCTTCCTGCTGCTTTAAGGGGAGCTGGTCCTTTTTTCCACTTTAAGATGGAAAGAATGAGAGATTCCTAGAACATTCTCACTATCTGAGAAGGGTCCCAAGCCACCAATATTGCAAGAAGAGAGTAGGTCTTACTCTTTGCATGAAGAACCATCACCAACCTTGTGTTGTATAATACTGCTTTAATTTGATTTAATGGGGACAAAAAAAGAAAAATGGAAGGGAAAAAGAGAGCTAATATTGAACATAACTACTATATGTAGGGGTGCTAGCACCTAAATTCAAGCATCCTAACAAATGGATTGAATTGAATAAACAATTTTTGTGACTATCATGGGTCAAATCCTGGAAAAACACATTAATAGATACATTTATGCCAGCATAAACATTTAAGTAAATCACTCTATGTTATTACAATAGCATTGCATTTGAACTGAAGTTGTTAGAAATCCCTTTCACAAATTAACCTGGTTATTCTTAGTAGCAGTTATGGCTTTTTGAAACCACATTCACATTAGTCATCTTAGAAATACAAATATTTCTAATTAGCAAAATGGCAGTAAAAGTAAAAGTAATCACATATTAGGCTAGCAGCTGGAAATGTGTTTTTCTGTCAGGTCTGAGCTGTGTTGCTATATTAGCTTTCATAATGATTGCATATAGTAGTTTGCCAGATTTGCTCTACATAGAGTTGAACAAGTGCTTCTGTACTCCAGAAAACAAGAAATGACAGGAATATGTTGTAAAAATGTATCCTCTCTGTTGGGAGATTTTTTATTACACATACATTTAGTCCAAATAATTTTAAACTTACATTTCCACCAAGGATCATCTTTGCTTTAACAAGTGTTTTTTATTAACTGGAATGATGGAGTTTTCATTTTGAACTGAAATCTCTTTTATTGTTTTCAAAAAGGCATATATCTGAAGGCTTATTTTTAAAGCTGAAATGCAAGATGTTGAAAAAGCCATTGTGAACTCTTCTTCTGTAATTGAAAAAATACATGAGTTAGGCTTTAAAGTGTGAAGAATGATACAGCTACTATCTGTGCTGACTCAGGCCAACTTGCTTCCATGCTGGTATGACCTTCAAGAGGAGTTAGAAAAATCACTTGAGTAGAAGAGAATTCCTGTCTAAAAATGTGAATCAAAACTTTTCATCGCTGCATGCAAAATATCAAGTGTAATACATGTTATCATTTTGATCTTAACATAGCTTTTTTCTAATATTACCAATATAGTCTGACTACATCAGGATCCTAAAAGATACTTTTTTTTATATAGTTGGAAATTATGCGGTAAGAAATTAGTCTCAAAAATGTAATGAGAAGCAAGTGTAATTGCAACTATGTTACTACAACACAGTACATTTTTTATTGTATCTGGCTCTATGTTAGCAGTACCCAGATCCAAATGTTTGGTTTTTCTCTAAGTAGTACTTAGGCATCAGAATGGCCGTGATGAGCTGAATTGTCATAAGAATAATTAAAATATTTTTATTGGCCAAACAATAATTTTGATTGTTTTTTAAAGACATATAATCCACACTGATTATGTCCAAAGGATTAATATAGCTTTATGTTCCAGAATTGTCCCTGCAGGTCCCCAGGTCAGCCAAGAATAATATCTAGACAGATTTGCCAGTCTGAAATGGTTTTAAGTGAACTTCCAACCCATGCTCAATCTTGCTTGATTTAACTTGGTCAAAATCAACCATTTCACTAATGTGCAGTTTACGGAAGAAATGTGGAAAAATTTACATGAATGTATAGTTTTGAGTAGAATATTTGTTAAGTAAGTGATTATATATTTTGAAAAGTTACATAAGTTGTCTGTAGAATTTTTACTAATGGCATAAATGATTTAATCTCATTAAATGAGTAAGATGATGTATCAGTGAGCTTTGCTAGCAAATAGGCTTAAGAATTGACATCTAATCGATGACTGCCATTATCTTATTCCAGACATACTGGAGAGAAGGGTTAGGGCTGCTTCATTAGTTATTTTGGCAATTCCCTAAACATCTTGTATATGGCAGCGTGTGGTCTGTGTCACATGGTGTCAGAATGTGCAGGGTATGTCATATGGTCAGTTACTTGTCTGCATGTCTGCAGATGCCATGACACTGCACCACGCGTGAAGAGCTCTGTGTGTGGAAGGCAGGTGATATGCTGGTCAGCTGCTGACCATTTATAATTATCCTCCAAGATAACAGGGGTCATAATTTGGGATTGTTTCTTTATATTATACATTTGTTAGTATTTCACCTAAGCTGTAAAGTGACTAATCTTTTCCACTGAGCACTCTTAGCACTCTTTATGTAGATCCTTGCACTTCCCTTTCACAGTCTTCTGGTTTACATGGGTCATTACTGTCTTTCACAGATATTTTGGTACATCTCTTATCTTTATATGCTGGAAAAATGGGCATTGAAATTCCTCCCCAGACACTTCATTGGTGGTGTCCATTGTTGTTGGACTTTACAAGTTCCAAAGAAGGAAGACCAAAAAAGATCACATTACATGTGTAGTCCAGAAACAGCACAGACACTTTTGTGACTAGCACCCCAACTGATTCCTCCAAGTAAGCAACAAAGAAGGATATCATCTCATCATCATCATCATCATTTTGATGCTGTATCCAAGGCCATGCCATCTGTTTCCTCAGATTCATGCTCCATAATCTAATAATTAAGATCAATGTACATTATCATTTTGCTATAGCAACTGAACAGCTGAATGAGTGACATAATGCATCCCTGCCAAACTCCTTTCCTAATGTTTGACCCATTTGGTTTGTAGTACCTTTTATTATTTTGGCTGCTGTTTTCTGCTTATAATAGGGGATTGACAAAATCAGTTCTGTAAAGAAATGTTAGGAATGCCCAGTTCCAACAGGCTAGCAAAATATATTAAAGTTATATAAAGCAGTTTTTCACTCTGTAGCTAAAGAGCTTGCTGGGTAAAGTTTGTACTTTTTCCTTGATTGCTCTGCAAGAGAATGGTGCTGTTACATTTAATAACTGGAGTAATGCAAATAGTATAAGCTTCATTTTGTGAAAATGTACACAGATAATAGTTTTTTCCATAGTCCATTCCTCTCATAATGTTCCTGCAATCATCTTTTGTCTACCCACTTGTTTCAACCCTATGTTCCTCTCACCTACCATACTCAGCCTAAGATATGTGTCCTGATGGCTCTCTACAAACTGTTGCCCCTCTGTTTTTGAAGGTTCACCAGTGATACAACAGCAGCGTTCATCTTATGTATACCTTCCCACACTACTTTTTTAGGTTTTTGTTAAGCTGTCTCTGGGGCTTCTACTTTCCTATGGGAGGAGCATGACAAAAACTTCCAATGGCAGGTTGGAAACAGAGAACTTCATAATGTCCTAACAAAATGGAATCTAAATTATTACCTGATACTGCTGTGCAGTGACCAGTGCAGGCAGCATCTTCAGTAGTAGGTGGTTCTCCCATGCTAAACTATTTTCTTTTTCTTTTGTTGTTGCTCCATGCATGGGGGTCAGAGGCTAGAAGGAAGTTAAGGCCCGCCATGCAACCTCCCAGTAAACCCTGTGATTTAAACTGGCAAGTATTTCTGTACACTTGATCAAAAAGAAAGGCAGTTCTTGAACTTTATTTCTTCTATTTGACCATCTTGGTCATAACTCAGGCTAGAAGTGCTGGTTGACAGCAAACTGTTCAGACCATATAGGCATATTTTATTTCCCTAGCTGAGGCGAAACAGTCTGAAGCCACCTGAAGTCAATAGTACAAAAGCAATAGTGCAAACTTTTGGGTTGCACCAGAGACTAATGGCTGCTTACAGAAACAGTACCTCCAAGATCTGTATCATTTCAGATCAGAACTGCTTTTATTAGTAATAAGTGCTGTGTTGCCAGACAAAAGAAGGTGATTCACTTGGATGGTGGGGAGAACTACAGCTCTTCTGTAATTAATTCATTATTAACACAGTGAGAGACAGAACCAAGCAGTTTCAGATTCAAAAAATCATCTCTCTTTTTACTAATATATGTGTTTTTTGGCACCTCAAGAGCAGGCCGCATTCCCCCTGAGACACTCTTTCATAATGCTCAATAATGCATCTGTTATTATGAGAAGGATGTTGAGAGTTTTGAACACAGCAGCTCAGCTGAAGCAGCTGTTGCTTCAAAAACAACAAAAGCAGAAAAAAATACTTTTAACATTTTAAAATATATGCTCCCATGTGGTCTATTTCTCAGCCCAAGAAGGGGCCTTTGCATTGCAGCTGCCACCTGTCTGCAATGGGGGAAGCTTTATAAAGGGTTTTCCTGGAGCTGCACTTGGCTGCCCATTTCAGGCCACAGCCAAAGCCAACTGTTAAAATCCATTGTAAAGAATGAATTTAGCTATTCCTCCCTGCTTAGATTTCTCATGACCCTAGTCTTCCACAGGGGTTGGCAGATTGAGTGACATGTTAAATCTTGATCAGGGAAAACCCCAGCAATCTCCAGAAACAAATATAATTACCTGGCTGATGATAGGCATTTGATTCAGAGACCCACAAGAAACAGCAATCATGATTTCACAGAAAAATTAGGTGTTGGTAATCAGAGCAGGTAATCAGCCAGGTAATGACCCTCACCCTGCAAAGGGAGCTGTTATAGGCATCCATCAGGTTTCTCATAGAGTGAGAGGGTCTGTCTGATTGAACATGATAGCAACATAGAGGTTAGTTAACACCTTTCTTGAAAGGATGCCAGGAAAGAATCCTATGGATAAGCTGAGTATATCTTTCAAAGACTATACTTTATTGTATGCATCCTAACTGCCATATTATAGGTCTACCACTGCTTTTTCTGAATGGCAGATACCTACTCTAGTTTAGATTCTGCTTCCCTCTTCAACCCACTTTCTCATATTAAGTAGCACCACACTCTTTTGTAAATACAGATAACTCAGCTGTCACTTTTAAGGAGCATTAAAAATCTGTTCTGTAGGAAGTCTTGTTTTTAAAGCTGTTTCATATAAGATTTTATATCTAACTTCTTTAAGTATGGAATGGAAAAAACAAACCATAATTCATGCAGTAGTTCCCTTTCTCTGTGTTTTGAAAGTGTAAATCAAAGGTAAGATTTATACAAATAAAAACCAGCAAGTGCCCATTAACACAAAGAATTTTGGAATTCTGGATTTGCCACACTGATGTGCAGAGACTGATTCGAGTCATATATATTTTAATGCATTTCTACCAATTTCTAGAATTCAAGAGCAAGTATCCTGTCCCTATTGCATATTATTTTGTTTATCTTCCTTGACTTCTTCAATTAGCACACATGGCCATGCTTGAAGTTATGGCTTTTACAGACCCATGTGGCTTTATACTGACACAAATTACAGCTCAAAAGAAAAGTAAGGGAAAGGAAAATTTACAGTTCTGCCCAATACTGTATGCCAAAATCTAAAAATGGTTTAAGACAGCTTCTTAAATAATCATACTTCAAACAGCACACTCAAGTTCTTAGGCCAGAAATGTTAGGCATTTTTGTACTTCCTCAAACTCTGGAAATAAAGTCATTAAAAACAAAATAAAAAAAAAATTCAGACAATTATTGGAGGAAATGCTGGACAATTTTCATCAGTCTCAGAGCTGCCAGTTCTCACAATATTGGGATTTTAAAAAAGAATTCCAGCTCCTAGAACATGAGCTACAATACATTCCTAGTTCTTAATTTTTTAAAGGTGACTTCCTTCTTCTTCTAACTGTGGAAAGAAGAAAATAATTGTGAACCCTTAAGGCTAAAAAACTTGAAAGAAAATTTCATAGCAGTATTCTAAAACTATGATGGTTAAAGTTAACTCCTTCATTTTGGGGACCTAACTCATGATGCTACAGCTGTGCCAATACTGCTGTCTATTTTAAGATAACAGGTACTCTTTTGGAATCAACACTGCCAAATAGAGTACTGTAATGTTCATGTTGTGCACAGAGTTAATGCACAAACTTAAGTGTTTTTACCGCAGATTCTAATGGCATATATAAGAAGAAAATTCAACCTATATAATTTTTTATGAACTACATATAATTTATTGTGATTGGACTCAAATAGTATTTTTTGAACTCCTCTAAACAGGTCAGATAATTACTGTTCAGAATCCATTACAAGAAAAAATATCTATGATGGTTTAAGACCTAGTGCCCATTGAAAGGGCTTGAGTTAAGATTTCTGGTCAAACATCCTGTGTCAGTATAGACAAATTATATAGCATTAAAGTACATGACATTTTTGTATCTCAAATGAGATATAGGAGTGTAATTATGTTAGCAGTAGGAATCATATAGAGACCTAGTGGAGATTATTTCACCACCATTACTAGTTTAGGTTAGGTAAGCAAATTTGGGGCATGATTAACTATGGAAGAAATGTATTAGCTGTGAAAGAAATGTATGTTTGGAATTTTTCTGGAGTCAATGGGGTTGTACAGGCTGTGTTCCAGACAGTTTGGCAATATGTAGTTTCCAGAACAAATGGATGAAGGATCATGTAGATAGCTGATCCAGGTGTATCATCTGGTTATATCCATGCTTAAGTGTGTCATGACCACATTCATATTGCAGGAAAGTGTTGGAGAGAATTCAGTGCTGCAGAGAAAAATACTTCAAGGTTTGGGGCCAGTTCTTGAGCAGTGGTGGTAGTATTTCTCTTTTGAGTGTTCTGTCCCTGGCATAGAGTTGGGTGATGTGTTACTCTGCACAGCCCCTTGCCCCTCTTGCAGACTAACCACCTGCTCATCTGTGGGCCTGGGAGAAGCCAGCTGGCTGCTGGGGCAGTGCGTGCTGTCTAAATAGCTAATCCCAGTCTTTTCTGAACAAAATGTTACGGGCCAGATGGAAGTATACACTTGCCTGTGACTGGCTTGTGAAACAGCTGGAATTGCTACACTCTTTTCTTTCTACTGACATACCATCTATTAACTATCTCATTTTGTCAGGAAGTAGACTGTACTTGTGATTCTACGAAGACCTGAAGAAGTAATAAACCATGAAGTACAAATCTGTGCATAGGAGAATGACATTATTCTGCAGACAAGAAATACTGACTGATAGTTACTGATGGCAGTGTTTGTTAATGAACTGCTTAACTTACATGGTCACTGATATGAAGAAGTTAATGGGAACAAGTATGATCCCATAATTTCAGCTATTTATTCTTCCTTATTAGTCTCAACTCTTCCATGAAAACCCACTGTTTCTTTTTCATCCTAATCCCTAATATAGTCTATGTTAAAGCCATGTATTTGAAACATGGATTCTAAAGTGTTATGTAGCTCTGGCTCGTCACTTATTGTACTTCTTATTATATTTATTTTTACACGTGTATGTGTATATAAATATACATACAGACATACAAATATTTATTAATACATAAATATGCAAGTCTGTATATATATGTATAAATATGTATGAAGGTATGCATTTAGTCGCTGTGTGGTTGAAAGTACCTGGATACAAATTTATATAGTTTTTGCCTTTTATGTACACATATTTCATTAAAAAGGGGACGTATATTTGTGTATGCACAAACACTAAGAATTGTGCAAAATGAGGTAGCATAATTTTAAAAATAAACTGTAGAAAAGTCAGGCTGCTGTCCTAGATATTTTTCTATAACATATAAATACATTTTTGCGAAAAAAAATTTCCATTGCTGTAGCAACTTATACATAGGCTTAAGCCTATAAACTGTGGATAATCTCATTATGATCACTGGATTGATTGCTACCAGGATTTAGTCAAATATGAAACTAAGTCTTTCTAGAATTAGGAATATATATATTAATTAAATTATAAAGAACAGACTTTTATTTCGATGGATGTGCATCATATTGAGAACATTTGATCACACTGTAACAAACTTTGATCTGTTTTCTGTGTGGCATTCAAATCCGTTGGAAGATGGCCTTATAAGTAAAACCCTGATGTGACTTTAATGTATAATCATTTGTTTTAGCTAAAACTGAGGGTTGGGAATGTTTTTCTGTTTTGCTTTTTGCCCTAAGGATTGTCTAGGACTTAATCAGACTTGCTGGTCTATTTCCATATCAAAGTTAAGTAGTAAATGTTTTATTAACAGATGTCTGTGTCAAAAATTTCCATTTGGATACCAGCCCTCAATACAAAGTCTTATTAAAGAATAAGAACAGCTCCTGTACTGCAATTATAATTTTCATTATTCTCAGATGGAAACCCACCAGTGCCACAGTTATGACTGTTCTTACATATTTCCTCCAAGGAATAATTGCAACACAATCAGAGCACATCTTGTTGGAGCTCAGAGTTGAAAACTTATAAATAACTTCTGTTAAAAATTTCCATCAGTGGTTGATTTATGATATGACCTAGTCCTATAATGACACAGGGATCCTAACTTGTAGTCATCCATACAATAGAACTGAGACTCAACATCATGGAAAAGCAAAAAAGCACTTTCAAATAAGTTGATTAAGTGTGCTGAAGGAGAATATACCATACACAACGCCTCAAATATTGCAGAATGGGGTTTTACAAGCCAACATGTGGAGGAACTGTTTATGTTCAGGAAAAACGGAAGATGAGGTAAAAAATCAGTTATAAATTATTAACAGTTTTGGTTATATGTTTTTTTATAAGGAGTACAGGATCTAGCAGAACTGTGATACTGCAGGATAGTTTATTTTACTCATTTTACCACCTTACTGCACCTTTGCATGTACTATACACTGGAGTACAACAATGGTTTTGGGAAGCTATCTAAACTAGGCTTCCAGACTGATTCTTTTTTAGAAGTGTTTTTTCCTCTGTGGTAGCAAACATATGGAGAGAAGGAACAGCTGCTGAAAAGAAAAAAACCTCATTAAGTCACCTCAGTTGGAGACTACAATGGCCAGTTAAGTAATTTATTTCATGCCTCTGAATATAAGCTGATTTCATTTTCTGTTAATGGAGATTGTTTCAATATAATTATCCTCTCTAGAGCTTTAAACAAACAAACCACCTTTAAATATTTTAAGTGATGTAGCTTTCATCACTTCCTTTGGACAGTATTTTCATTGTCCAATAGATCTCACTCTGAATTTTCTTATGATATCCTGCCTAAATTACTTAACCACATATCATTATCTCTTATTCTCCTTTAGATAAAATTCCTTATAACAAGCCCTATCATTTACTGTTGCCAGGAGCTGCTGCTTCAAATGTTTCAGTAGAGATCATATAGCTAAAATCTTTCACCAAAGAAGGCATTGTCTGAGGTGTTAAAGTATTTGTCATTAAAAAAATATATATTTTGCAGATAATCTCAGTTTCTAAGCCTGTAAAATAAATCTTAATTCAATTATAAGGACTCTGTAATTTATAATTAATGCAAAATTGAAGGCTGATCTAATGATAAGGAAGATATGTTCCTCTGGTAGCACTGTGGATTAGGAATACCAGTGGGAAAACCTCAAGCTGGATATTGAAATATTTGTCACCAAGTGCCACCATTTGTCTATATGCACTGTAATCTCCTGCAGGTCTCTCTGTGCAAAGTGCAAAGAAGAAAACACTGATGACAGCTCATTGAAAATGGATACATTAGCTTTTACATTGCAATAGTCATGTTCAGGTTTGATGATTAACTTATGGCTGCTTGACCAAAAACCCTGATGTGCATATCCACCCTTACTAGTCACATGCCATTGACAGTTCTCTTTTTACATAATTTTTATTAGATAGATCAGTCTGAATCCCTTGAACTTAAAGCAACCATATAATTTGCATTTTTGTCAAGTTCAGTTTACAGTAAATGTTGGAATCTCCTGTCTTTTTAATCTTTACATAGTGCATCTTACTATGCTATAAGGGAATTAGCTTAATATTTTACTGCTGTTCTCAACAAGGAAGTTATTGTGTAGACCCAATCTGGGTGCCAGTCAGAAGGTTGTGTAAGATGGAGTAAGCAGGTGTTGCTCACTTGCATTAGATCTTCACATTGTAAATTCTCATTGCCACATGGCTTACAGTGTTATTCCTACTGAAGGGTTTGTTTTGCTAAAATCCTGCAATAAAGAGCAATATGCTGGCATCTAGAGATGTAGTGAATGTAGTAATTGTTGCTGCAGGACTTTTTTGGTGCTGTGTATTTGGCAGAACTAAGGACTTTAGTATAAAGGCAGACCCTCAAGTCCCAGCTCCCACCTAATCTTTCTTATCTTATGCTTCAGCAGTTGTGGGTTGGTTGTGAGAGATGCATTTAGAAGCTTGTCACATAATCATATGGGATGGTAGAAGAATTCCTGACATACTTTCCTTCCTATGGGATGGCAACATCTGCAATAGAAAATTATTTCAAATGGGTTTTGGTCATGCTTTCTACAAACTCTTCTTTAATGCTTCCTGAAAAGAAGAAGAAAGAATAAAAAATTACCCAAATGCAACTTGATTCTTATTTCTGTCCCCTCTTAAACCAGTAGAATATTTACAAAGGAGAAATGTAAATTACCTGAGAATAAACACCAGTTTTAAGAGAAAGTCCTGCCAGGTGCTGTCCTGACAAGTGCTGAAAAGTGGACATAGCAGAACCATGAATGTGGCCGGTGAAAACAATCTAATTTGAGACATTCTCTGTAGATATAGAATATGCTGAACTAAATGACCTACATATATATAAGCAGAGATGCATTTATTCCTTCCTTTTATTATGCTCTGACAACTACTGTAATGCTTTACTTTTGAATACTTCCTTATGAATACTTTACTGTTAAACTAAATCAGTTGCATATCCTGTTCAAGAGATTAAGGGCATGTGGCTAAAATGGTTAAATTACTCACTGTAAGAAATTGCTAATTTCTCAAGGACTGAGCAGTTACATAATGTCGTAGGACAGGAGACATATGGCTGATGAGATTAGTGTGAGGAAATAAACTTTTAGTGTATTTTAATGTTTTAGGAGCTAAGACAGTGGATCAGCCCATTTATTTCTGGGCAGTTTCACCAACTCACTCACCAGTAAAAATGAGTTCAGGTCTACCCTTTTTCATCCATTAAATGTAACAAATACAAGAATGTAAATAGCTCCAAATAACACAAAATAATAAAAGTCATGTTTTGAAGATGCTTGCAACTGAAAAAATAAGAGAGCACACTACTAGTTTAAGCTTTAGATTCTCTCTCTAATTATAGTATGCACTACTACAAGTCATGATTTCATCACGTGTCCCTCAAAGCTCAAGTTTATTCGGTTTTAAAGCATCACATCTATTTTTGAGTCTTACAGTATTTGAACTAAACCATAGAATTAGTGTCTGCTTTGGAAACAGCTTTTGTAGTAGTGTGAATGAAGAATCTCTCATCAGTGGTAATAACAGAGAGTGTAACATTGTATTTCTACCTTGCATAGCAGGCAAAACTGTGCAGTTCCGAAGTCAGAGGACAGAAAGAGCTCCATGTATCATCTTTTAGGAAAGAATCTTACTATTTTATGTTTGGCTCATGGTGGCTTTAACAGCTAGGGCTGGCAGGGGCATCGGCGTGGCGACAGCATATGTTACAGTGCCAGCACTTCATTACATCTTTTTGATGGGGATGTGCTGGTTTAACAGTATTATTTTAATCATAGTAGCTACACATGGAAGTTTGGCTGGTGCCACAACACTGTGAAGTGTAAAAATGAGTCAAAGTCCTTCTCTTACTCTCTATATATTCCCAGGGTGCAAGTGAGGAGGAGAGCATAAACAAATGCACACACGTGCTCAGCAATATAGAGCTAGTGTAGTGTCAGAGAAGACAATGAGAAGGAGTCTGACTGCATGCTGTGCTGCTGTCTTAACCAACAGTCAAGTCAGCTCAGACAGGGAATACAGTCTCTTTCTTTAACTGCTTGAGGTCTTTCTCATGGTAGTACACCCCAATAAGCTCTCCTAGACCTTGTGCTACTGTCCAACAGAATAGACTAACTCTATATTAGTTATTCAAATCAGATAGCCAGAGCATGCAGTTTAGAACAGAAAAAAAGGCTGATAAAAGAAAGTCCAAATGATACAGTCCTCATAAAAAATACACTGACTTTGTGGGCCAACTGTTACATCCTGGCACAATAAATAGAACAAACAACAGTATTGTAAATAACTGACTGAAAGGACAAAGCTGGTTACAAATAAAATCACAACAATAAAAGAAAGACTACAATAATTCTTCCTTTTGGCTTTTTTTCCACCTACTCCGCTACATGGAAGGAGAATTAATGTATGCACAGCCTCCATGTTGCTCCAGCACTGTACTTCCATAGACAAAGCAGCTGCAATGCAGATCGTATATATTTTGCTTCCGCTGGCAGCTCCTCATATTCCACCAAAGGCTAATAAGGGATTTTGGATGCTTCATCTCATTTGTTATCTTCCTCGTGGCATTATCATTCCAGTCAGAAAGGCACTGAATTCACCCACCACTTACTGCCATGCTAGTAGGGAAAGCACATCTAGAATTATGGTCCCCCTGCAAGTTCTTCCTCCTGCTGCTGTCACCACAGACATACACACCCTTAGAGACTATTTGTACTGTATGCTATTGAAAGAGTTACATAAAAAATCGGTAGAGCAGCTATTTTTCTTTCCCAGTCCTTGCTGTAAGGGTGGCCATAGTACACTGGGAAATGTTCACCCAGTTATTTTACATGCTGTGCACACAGTCTGTGTTAAGTAGGCTTCATTTGACAGCATGAAAACACTTGGATTTACACATTGCTAATGCTCCACTACAGTATATGAGCCACTTCCTCTGATAGCTTCTGCAGAACAGTGCCCTGGAAGAGCACAATATGACCACTCAGACTAAAGCTACCCACTGGAGATTTGCCATGCCGAGTCTCAGGCTGTTCTTTTTCAGCACTGGCATCCAACCTAACTGCACAGCACTCTTAAATAGTGTAGAAATTGGTACCAGTCTTCCTAAGAAACCATGCTCATGAGATTACTTATTAAAAGATTTATATCTTGTTAATGATATCAGAACTACCCATGGGTGTTTTGCTTTAGTATCTGTACTTGTAAATTGATGTTTAGGAAGTACACGAGGGATTTGTTCCAATGAAGCACTCTTTTCTCTTTAATTAATACAAGAAATTCAGGGTCAGTCACTCATCTCTTTTTAAGGGGAAAGTCAATCTTCATCCCAGGCAACTTCAAAACATAAGCACTGTTTGGTCCACATGTATAATTTTTACAAGTGTAGGTAGTCCAGGTAGTTTGTTACTGGGATTTTTTGCTTCTTGTCCTCAAAGGTGGCAGTAAGGTCCACAGATTTGGATAAAATAGAGTTCAGGGCTAAAAAAAAGTGTCTGAGCAAAGAAAAAGGTTTGTGAGGGTGTGACTCTGTAGCAGACCAGCAAGATGTCATAATGCTTTAATGTCTTGAGGCTGATTAGAGAAGAATAGGAGATCTCTGCTCTGTGAATCTTGCTATAAGATAACAACGTGATCATTAGTCACCCTTCACAGCCTAAAACAGCAAGGAGAACTGTGGCAAGTAGCAAATTCAAGTCAAAGAAGTCAGTGATACAAGCAAAGTGCTCGATCTATGGAGATTTATAAAAGATCAGTTTCTGTTGAATGAAGGGGACTTCTGTGCATTTTGAGTGATAGACATTTACAAGAAATTAATCCCTTTGTGTGCTGCAGTGAATTCAATTACTGAGGCTGTAGCTGGACCCCACAACAGGTACATGACATAACATGCTCTAAGGTCATGTTTTTCCAAACTATTTGGATTAGGAACCTGGCAATATCACACAGAAACACCCTTTGAAGACCTTGGCAAGGCAGTAAATGTGTGCCAAGTTCTCCTTCCAGATAGAAATCTAATGAGAACTGTACCTATCTTCAGGTGCTTAGTTTACACAGACTAAAATAAGCTTTTAGGCCTGAGAAGAAGTTGCTAAATAACTGACAGCTCAAAGAGATCTTTGAGGAGACATGTCATGACTACAGTAAAGGGAGCAGAGGATTCAAGTATTAAGAAAAAACTGTGCTTGTGTAGTGAAATATATGTCTGGTGAACTTTATGTTTGGCAGACGCTTCTGTGTAGTTAGTGGAAGTAAGTGATTTAAACCAAGGTTTTGGAAGTGGTAATGCTGTGTTCTTCATTTTCTGGGCATCCAACTTGAGACATCTAAGCTAATGTTTCTGGTCTGCAGATGTGGCAAGATCTTTATTTCATTGACATCTGTTCTGAGTGGAAATGTGCTATACATTGTAATTGCTTTAAAAAGTCAAGCCCTATGCTTCTTAAACCAGGCAACCAGAACAAGATAGCACATTTGGCATTTATGGAAGATTCATGAATCTGATGAGGTGCAGCAGGGAATGCAACAGGTTATGCAGTGAAGGACTGGAACAAAATAAAATAATAGTGGTAGCAAGCATTCCCTGTTCCTGTATGAGGCATATGGCTATATAATGAGAGTCTGTACCATAATAAATATATGCATACATGCCAAATTAAGACTGCATAGGCAATTGCAGAGGAAACCTTAATTCTGGTACCTCCTGCTTGTTGAATCCTTACTTCACAAACTTAATGTCCTTTTGTATATAGGGAGACTTGACATCATTAATTTGCACTGCAGAACTCCCCAAAGGTAGGAGCTTGTTACATTAGGCATTGTGCAAACCTATAAAAGAGGATGGTCCCAGACCAAAAACTTTATAATTTAAATATAACAAAGTACTTGATGGGTGGATATAAAAAGCATTTAAGAGGTGCTGAAAGAAAAATGTGTCTCTGACATATATTACAGTGATCTCTACTATCCCATATCAAACCTAAAACATAGCATTTAATTAATAGCGGTGGAAGATGTTCATAATCTCAGCCTCAGTTTTGTACTGACAGTGAACAGGTTAAAGATATTTTAATCATCACAAGACAGCATACCTTTCTACAGTCATATTTTCTTTAATAAAAACTATTTGTATCATATTAAAAAAAAATAAATCACCTCCTACTAGTTCACTGGAAGCAGTCAGTAATGAACCATAGGGTGCCTACTACAGGAGGGCTCTGAGCCCGGAGCCACCCAAAAATTCAATAGAACTGTCCTACTAATAGCTTTGAAACCAAAGATTCTTGAGACCTTCTTAAGTTTCCCTATGAAATCGTGTTGTGCTTTTCCTGACCAACCAAAACAACAAAGTACAAGTCTGTACAAGTCAAAGAGCTGCAGAAAAATCGGGTGCAAGTTGAAAAACAAAAATTCTAATGTTGGTGGGCTTCAGAGCTGGACTATTGTGAAAATCTAACAAATCAACCCCCTAATGTTCATTATAGGACATGTAAACAGAGAGCCATGTCTGCGGCAATTGGTCTGGGTTTCTTCTGTAGGCCTGTTATTACTTTAACCAGGCTGTACCGCATGCACCACAAAGTAAAACATATCTTTGTCTTCCCTTGGCCTTCCCTCTTTCAGAATTAAGTGCAACATGAAGTTCAGCTTCAGGGAGGCAATGGACAGAACTATATGCAGGCTGCTTTCTCATGTGTACTCACCTTTGTTAGTAACAGAAGTAGCAAAAAATAATAGAATTATTTATTCCTCCTTTTCCCCTAATCCTTCTCACCCCAGCTTTATGTCTTGTCAGCAGAAAGTCAGTATATTAAAGCATGATTTAAGATGCGCACGCATAAAAAGAGAAAAGCAAAACCACACGGTTCCTGGAGGTTAAAAATACACTTACCTGTAAAATGTGCATTCCTCTTGTGTCAAATACATAGTCCCTTGCTGATGTCTGGTTATCTTGTACTGTTTTGTGAGATATCTTTGCATGGAAATAGATGATATAAAGCTGATACAAACCTCAGGTGTAAGGTGATATACACTTCAGAGGAGCAAATGAAGGAACTAAGATTCTGATCATGTTCTTCTACAGGACAACTAAGGAGATGGAGCCTTATTGAAGATCCTTAAAAGAAAGTCATACTTAGAGTATGACTTGAGTATCTCCAGATTCTCATGGATCTGCTAGATGAGATCCACATGCTTTGCTCCTGCTTCCCTTGTAACACAGAATAACAGAGGCCTCGTGCAATATTCACAGAATCACAGAATGTCAAGGGCTGGAAGGGACCTCAAAAGATCATCCAGTCCAACCCCCCCGCCAGAGGAGGATCACCTAGACCAGATCACACAGGAACATGTCCAGGTGGGTTTTGAACATCTCCAGAGAGGGAGACTCCACAACCCCCATGGGCAGCCTGTTCCAGTGCTGTCACCCTCACAGTGAAAAAATTTCTCCTTATGTTTATGTGAAACTTCCTATGCCTTAGCTTCCACCTATTACCCCTTGTCCTGTCATCGGGTATCACTGAGAACAGATAGTATGGCCTAGGTTGGAAGGGACCTTAGAGATCATCTAACCCAACTTCCCTGTCATGGGCAGGGACGCCTTTCAACTAGATCAGGGTACACAAGGCTCTGTCCAACTTGGCCTTGAACACCTCCAGGG
>JANHGN010010864.1:60910-87760 GCA_024605025.1 Megaceryle maxima
TCAGGTCCCATGGACTTGTGCACCTTCAGGTTCTCTAGGTGCTCCTGGACCTGATCTGCTCCTACCCTGGGTGGTTCTTCACTCTCCCAGACCCAGCCAACACCCTCTGTGATTTGGGTGGTGTGGTTTGAGTGGTCGCCAGTGAAGACCAAGGCAAAAAAACCATTGAATACTTCAGCCTTCTCCACATCCTCAGTCACCAGGTCACCAGTATTCTTCAGAATCCTAATATCCTAGCAGGATATTCTCCCGTTGTTCTCAAAATTCCACTTTTAAGCAGTCCTGCAATCTGGTGTCATTCTAAAGACAAGTCCTATTAGACTGTAATAGCATTTCATGGCTACCCATGAAAGCTTAGGTCTGCAGCACACTTGCCACAAAGGCAGAAGTTAGACAATTTGTACTGTGTGAACATTAAATAATAAAAAAACTGAATGCATACAAAATGCAGGAATTTCACTTCTCACAGAATAGAGCATTGCTTCAGGCTTGGTAATACCAAATCCTGCATGTGGACATGGTGACTAATGTATTTAATGCTCAGCAGTTCACCTCTGGAATAGCTTGAAAATGAGTGTATGTTAACGAAGTCTTTTACACTGATTTCTTGCACTGTCTTCCTCTGTAAGAACATTTCCTTATTCTGAAAGTCATGAGTGATCTGTAAGATGAATCAGTTGGGAAGCGTGTGTGGAAAAGTAACACACTGCTACAGAAGCTTCTGCAAACACTGCAGATGTGGGAAGTAATCCTCCCTGTGCATCTCTGTCAGTATAGGCAGGAGATCAGTAAAGATGAAGTTGTTGCTTGCAGGCAAGCTGGGGTGCAATGAACCAACCTGTATGCTTTGTATTAAGATTCATTAGGTTTACTGACACTGTGTAATATTCTTAGCATGTGAGTAAAAACACTTCAGTTTTCAAACTCTGAGCCCACTGAGGCTTTTAAATTATCCCGTGAATTTATCTCTAGTCATTTGCAGGCATATTTTAATGGAAAGACATCATTATAGATTTCTTTACCTCAAACGACAGGGAAGCAAGGTACCTACTGGCGAAAAAAAAAAAAGCCATAAAGAAGAGAAAAATTCTCTAGGGGACCAGGAAAATACAATTCTGCTTAGAGATAATATTTTTTCATTTAAAGCTTTTATTGTCTAGATTTTCCAACTGATTCTTCTACTGTGTGAGAGTGGGCTGTGTGTTATATATTTTTGGGGTTTTGCTGTTGTTTTCCCGGGGATATTTCACATCCTAAGGAATATGCAAACTACAGATGGTGCCCAAAGCAAGGAGATGTGGAACGTAGCTTGGAGTGTGACACAAATGGAGCACCTGAAAGCCTCCTTGTCTGCTCCTGCAGGCCAGGGGAGCAATGCAGAGTAGAAAGACTCTGCTTCTATTATGTTATATCAAACTGTTTGCTGAAAGACTGTTCATTTTCCTTTTCTTTCTCTCTGTTCAACCACCAAAAAAATCTGAACATTTAAAAGCCCACTTTGAATAGTGGAATGTGTGGTACATTCTTCTCTTGCCTGATGGGACAATGTCTGTGGCATGGGGGGTTGCTGACGTAATTATTTATTGACCCTGAGTAATTCTGGGAGCTTATTGTATAAAATTCCAGTGAACTGTTATGTGTCAAAACTATGCTTAATTTAATATCTAGTTTAATTAACTTTTGTATTCCCTGTGCTGAAGAATGCTAATGTGGAAAGACACCTCCCAGGTTATAGCCAGTGCATTTCATGGCTTGAACTGCTTTTAAATTATTATGTTGGATTTGGATTTCAACAGAGTTTTTATGTATAATTACAGCTCAGTTTTAAGTAGCAAAACAATTTTTTTTTTACAAATAGCAGTTTCTCAGATTGACAAAGAAAACTGAAAGTTACTGTGTCTTTTTATTTATTTACTTACATTTTCTTTCCTCTGTCAAAAAAAAGTGTATTGTTAAAATGAAGACATCATAGTTCTAGTAACTAAAGGGAGACTAGTTCTCACTAACTGCAATCCCATACTGAGTCATCTAGCATCTCTTCTGTGTGAAGTTAATTTACACCATGGCTACAACACAGCAAACAAACAAACAAATAGCTGATGGAAACAGAAATGCCTTACCTTGTAAAAATTGAGACTGTGGAGAAAAGAAACACTTTGGATCAAGATAGAAACATAGGCTGTTAATTATTTTGAAGAAACTGAATTTTATAAAATACATGGAGTTTTCTCCAAAAGTTGTTTCAAAATTTTAAATAAAACCAAAACTTTCTAAGGTGAGGCATATCCAAATGGAACATTCAGACACTTTCAAACTCAGTTGTTCCTATTTCTTGGAATGGACGAAACAGTCATCTAGTTATCATCACAAACCCTCTTTCAGAACACTTAATCCTAAAACCACATAGTCTATACCATTATGCAAGATGCCAGCTTATTTTTCTTCATCAGCTGCAGGGGCAGTGGGTCAGGGCTAAGAAAAGTCAAAGAGGGCATCTGATGTGACCCAAGCATAAATATTAAAAAACCAAAACCAAACCCCACCCAAAAAAAACCCCAAACAAACCACCACAAAAAAACCCACAAAACCCACCAAAAAAAAACCCCAAACCAAAACATTCAACTTCAGAAAAAGCTGAAGCTGCTTGTACATGATTTAACACCTATGTGATAGAAATGCAATGAAAGAGGAACTGAGTGATTTAAATACAGTCAGAACATGAAGTTGCTGATGCAGCAATGACATTTGCATATATTGAAGATGTACAACTTCTCAAATATGAGTAATCAAATTTGCTAGATAATTTAATTCAGATGTTTGGTGGTTACTGGAAAACAAACAAAGACCACAAACGGAGAGAGGTCCAAAAATCCTCTAATGATTTATTAGGAAAACTTTCAGCCTACATAAGTGATCCTATAAAATTGACTTAATAACTGAGATTTGGAACACAGTAAAACCAGACATTGTCTTACAGTTCAGTCAGTGTAACCATATCCTACAGCAACATTCTGAAAACTCAAGCAGATGTTCTTTAAATAAATTGTTTCATGAAACATGCTGCTCTTTTCTTCTGAGAGGAAATGTCCTTTTGGTTGAGCTGTAATGGAGATAGTTTACTGACTTCAGTGGATGGCAGAAATAAAACTATAATCATATTGATTAAAGCAGACTTTTTAGTTCAAAAGCAATAATAATAATAGAACCAAAGGCCTTAGTGAGATGAAAAATTATTCCTTTGTAGAGCTCCACAGCTGTAACTTTAAGAACAGTAAAATGTTTGTTCTTTCTTTGGGGCGTTCATCCCAAACCACCATCAGCATGCCATGACACCCAACAGCAAGGTGTGTCAGAGGAACACTAGAGTGCTTGTTCTGAGTGTTCCTCCCATTGTTCACAGGGAGGGGTTCTCTGATAGGCATGTCTCGGTACCACAGGTGGAAAGATGGAGACTTGATTCTCTGCATATTATCAGGGTACCATGTTACAGCAAGGGAATATGTACGAGCCTAATCTAACAAGTGTGTGAGTGAACAGAAAAGACTCCTAGTGATTTCAGTGGCCACTGGTAATTTACTAAAGGAGCAATGACCTTTAAAACTGAGTAAAAAAACCAGAAGACTGTAGCCTGCGTGAAATGAATGATGTAATATTGACAACTGTTCCCTTAGTGAGGGAGCTTTTCTTTCTATGCTGGTTAAGGACTGTTTTACAATCAGAACTCCAGAAATAAATTGTTAAAATATTTTACGTGTTTGTAGGTTGCAACAATAGATCCACTCAACACCATTCCTTGCCTCCAGTGTTTTTTGAAAATCCTTTGTGGGCAGGTGTATTTCAGGCTGTGTCAGCCAGATGGGTAGGAAGTCCATTTTCAAAAGCCTTTTTTCTTTTTTTTTTCTCAAAAAGTAATTTTTTTTCAAAACCTTGTATGCAAAAGCTAAAGCTGCAAAGTAACCTGGACAAAGATCTTGTTGTTTAATAGGGGTTTGATTTAAGAAATTAATCAGCTTTTCAGATCCTTAAAGATTGTACAGTGCTGAAATGAGCAACTAATTATTTAAGCAATCAAGTCACTCCCAACCGATTTGTTTGCTACCTTAATGTTAACTCTCTTGAGAAAGACTTTTCTGTGACATGTCCTGTGGGAATGAATTGTCTTCTGGTTCCTGCAGAGTGCACATGTCACTATTTTGATTGTACAGTGGAACAGATGGTAATATTAATCAGTATGAGTAAAGTATCCTCTGCTAGGCTAGAAAAATGGGGAATACTCAATTTATTCATCAAAAGATGGCATTCATTGTTATTATCAAGCAGGCCATAAATATGAATAATTTGGCGTCAGGTTCTTTGTAAAACAAAGGTGATACCACTAAGAAAACTAATGGTATTGATGTATATAAGAAAGTGACAGGTAAGAGCTATGTTATCAGAAATATATTTTCCATGTACAATAACAATAGTATAATTAATGCTTCAAGCATACAGGACTACATAGCTATTTTTTCAGCATATGCTACTGGTTATACTAGCTACATGCACATGCCCCCAGATACATCTCTATATTCTCCTCTTCATGTATTAGTCCTTTGATTGTCAGTTCTTGCTAAAAATTTCTTTTGACATTGGGACTGTATTTTCTTTGTAACTGTGCAAATTTCCATTTGGCTTTGGTTATTAAAAAAGCATAAAGGTGGCTTAGAGCTCTGACCTATTTTCTACAGAGTCTGAAATTGAATAAAGCAATAGAAAAGCATTTTATATCTTCTCTGATTGAAACACAGTTTCTACAGTTGCAAAGCAGCAGCCATAGCATGTTGAAATTATTTTCTCTGATATTTAGTATTAACAGTTTTCAAAACAGGTGAAGTCCACTCTGGTGCAGAAGGCAATGAAACTCCTGTTTCTCTGCATGAGCTGGTTCTGTGTGGAAAGCACCAATACAAGAGGGTCAGTGCATTATTTTGGCCCTGCAAAGAAAAGGTATTCATGGCACCAGCAATCAGCAGTGTGGTGGGACTGGAGAGGAGATCATATAAAGGGTGTGGGAATACAAAGATTCGTTGCCCTTAAATTATTGTGTATGGGTCACAAAGAGGCTGTGGTTAAGATTCCCAGTGTGCTGGTTCAAATAATGTCAGTGGGTAAGAACATGTGGCTGTAGGGTTCGAGAAGTTTTCCCTGCACGTTTTTATTAATCTGATGTATAATCTCCAGTTTGCTTGTGCTTGGTATGATTTCTCTCTGTACCTCTGGTTGGAGTGAACAAACTTTAGAGAGTGAACTCTTCTTTATTGACATTCATTTCTGCCTTGGGGATATTTTATATTTGGTAACTAATAGATTTAGTTTTTAGCTGTAGGAAACCTATTCAGTGATGTCTTTAAGCCACATGTCTGTGATGTAGGAGCATAAACATGGCATGAATATAAAAATAGTGAATTTCACTGGAAACAACTGTTATTGTAGGTGTGAAATGGTATAAATAAATTGCACTAAGGCACTAAGGCTGCCTCTGGCAAGCTGCTGGAGACATGGCAAGAAACAAACATCTATCAAACTCTGAATTCTTATTATGAATGCACTTTATAAAAGTATTGGCATTTGCTTTTTACTTGAAAGATGAATAGAAATTACTTGCTTGAGTACATCAGGAATGTATGTTATAAATGCTGTACCAAGGACATGTATCTGGTCATTTCTGTATGTCATATATATGTTTCTGGAGCTATTCACATTTCTCCATTCCACAGAGACCTTTTTAAAAAAAAAAAAAAAAAAAAAAAAAAAAGTAGGTGCAGGAATTCAAGTGAATTCAAAGATGCCTCAATTCTTGTATGTAATATGACAGATAAATGGTAAATTTGTGTTTGATCTTTTGAAAACAACTTATGAGAAAAAGTTCAGAAAGCTCAAAAGCCCCTAAAATTCTTTCCTTTAGAAACAATTTAGACTGTTTGGGGGAGTTGTTTGTTTAATCATCAGCATTAAACATCTCTTTTTTGTATTTGACAAATTGTTACTTTTTTTTTTATTTTATTTTATTTTATTAATTAAACTACAATGAAGACATTGGAATAAAATGGACTGGTTACTTCTTCCTTTGTTGAAAAAATAAACACTTGGTTTGAGATCAAATTTTTTCCACTTCAGTGCATGAGAATATACTTTCACGGGGCTTGATTTTTGATTATTTATTTGCAAAATGTCAAACACATTTCTGATTAGCTTTTTTTATTTTCTGTTATGATTCCACTTTCTTTTAATTAATCGATATTATCTGAATCACGTTCATATTCTCTGGAATATACCGTTCAGCAACTTTCAGCTACTGAGCCCTCTGTTAATAGGCCGATAAGAAACTTATCAAATTCATGAGGAAAAAAGAAAGAAAAAACATACCTTGTTTTTTTTCAGCAATTTTAAATCTTTCCACCTCTTGGCACACAACATGTACAATCGTTAAAGAGTTCTGTGACATACTGACATGAAATTATGAAAATATATGTGGTGAGAGTATTACAAAGTGATGACAGCTGATACCTAACTTCATCATTCATTATATTTCTTGTCTTTATGAACAGATAGAGATAAGCTGATTTTTTTGCTGGTATATTCATAGTAAACATGTTGCTATATTTCTTGAGACATATGTACTCTGCAAAATATTTTAACCAGTGGAAGCATCTGTCTGAACTAAATAAAATGGGGATAATTTAGGACATGGTGAACCCATGTAGAAATCCCCCTTCCCCTTCTACATCTGTATAAGGAATGAGCCCAGAGCTGAACCAGGAAAACAAGTTTGACAATGCTCCATTTACAGGCTTACTGAATAAAATGGAGAAAGATGGAGTGAAATAAGGAAAAAAAAATCTGCAAACAAAAGTTCAAGTTGTTTACCTGCTTTGTCTGGTCTGAGTCAGGCTAATTTAATGTTTGGATTTATAGAGCTAAGGAGGAAGAAAAAGAAAAGCCTCACCAATGTCCTTTCATAGAATCATAGAAACGTCTGGATTGGAAGGGACCTCTAGAAGTCATCTAGTCCAACCCTCCTGCTGAAAGCAGGGCTGTCTTCAACTAGAACAGGTTGCTCAGAGCCTTATCAAGCCTCACCTTGAATGTCTTCAGGTCCTCAACTACCTCCCTGGGCAATCTGTTCCAGTGCTCCACCACCCTCCTGGTAAAGAACTTCTTCCTTACATCCAATCTAAATCCACTCTTTTCTAATTTACATCCACTCTTTTATAATTTAAAAACATGCCCCTTTTGCATGACATTTGTGCTCCATGTTGAAACTTCATAATTTATTGGTAATGAAAGGAAGGGATAGTTCTTCAAATCCTTGTGTCAAAATGCTATCTGCTTGCTAGGTTATACCTTATTCTTCAATGATAACCTAGGATCAGGTACTGAAACAACAGTTGAGAATGGGCCTGAATTCAGATCTTCATTGTTAGCATGTTCTTCTATTTTAAGATTTTTAATGTATTTTATGGCATGTAGCGTTTCCACATTAACATTTAAATACTTAACTTTCTGTCTCTATAGTTATTCTTATATCCTTCAGCATTCATGACATTACTGCTATCTGATAAATACAGAGTTCTCTGTTTCCTTTGAAGTAGTGAATTATTATACAGTATGGACTAGATTACCCATAGATTATCTTCCATGCAACACAAATCTTGAGATTCTTGAGAGCCTGGGCAAACACACCACATCAAGCTGGAAGGTCTGGTTTAGTACTTGCTCCAAGATTATGGAAGTGAATTTTCTTTGGCTGGTTTTAAGATTTAGATCTTTACCACAGATGCCTGAAGGCAGCATACAAGCTATAATCTTCACAACAAGCAGCACTTGATTTGTTTTCTCTGAAGAGTGAGTTCATCATCTAAAAGTGAAAATTGTCCCTGCTCAAAGAAGTAAGAGGAAAATTGTCCCTGCTCAGTCAGTAGTAAGAGGAAGTTCCAAATTCCAAAATTTTGATTTTTAGCTCCAATATTTGGTGCTTATTATCAACTGTAGTGATGGTAGTAAGGAGGATGTAACATACCGAGTTCCTTGAAATCACGTGGTCATGTAAGGATATTACCTTTCATCTACTAAAAGAAGTTTCCATGTTGTAGTTGTAAAAGAAAGGCTAAAGTCTACAAAAATCAGCCAGAAGTCTAAATGAAGGGCAGTGGTGTTTGAAGATTTATGAACCCTGTCATTCTGTATGTGGCTCCTGTTACTTTTTTCCTCATAGGGCATCATCAAAGTCTGTGATATTCACAGGGCTTACAGTAAAAATAGTTTTGAAGCAAATAGAAACACCTCCACTGCACTCTTCAATCTCCTGTTCGGGGAAAATGTTCAGTCTGTGTTGTGTGCAATCGTTCAGGTTTCCTTAGTGGATACCTCCAGCAGACTGATCTCTGTTCTTGTGCTGGGCAATTGTTTAGAAGCTTATGTTCCATGCCCTGTTCCAAATAACTTTTTCCATTCCACAGTGAGTCGGATGGTGCCCTTAGGAAATAAGTGATTCAGGCATTCCAAATCTCTTTTAATTATTAATTTTTACTCTTCATTTATGTTTCATTGAACTACAAAAAAACTGCAGTCACCACAGTGCCACTTCCATGTCTTAAAAACCTGAAATATTTATTAAACTCATTAAGCACCAGTCTCAGTAGCTAATTACAATAATTGTCTGTTTATGGAAACAAATCTAGCGATGAAGATTAAATTTAAATGAGTGGTAAAGACTCCTTGCCTTTGGAGATTTTTGTTTTTCCTCTTTTTAATTTGTCATGCTGATTTGTATATCTTCCTAGTTATTCTAGTAACATTAGCACTGTTGATAATAACAGACAGTGTTTGTCTTGGAGAAGTGCCAGCATTCTAAGTACATATCTAATTTGTCCAGACAGTTTTAAAGTCTCCTGAATTTAAATTATAAGTTTAACCTGAAGAGGTACAACAGCTAATTATAGATTAAAATTTGGAATGAGAATTATTTAAACAAAACAAACTATCAGAATTCTTTGAAGTTAAGGGTATTGAACAAATTCTCTCCCTCTAATGAATGTCACCGACCCATGTATTCACACAGGGGTCTCAGAAGATCGAGCACGTGGACTTGATGCTATTTGAAGGTTTAAACAGACCTTGTGTTTGATTTTGAGACCACTGATAGACCCAAACCTGTGTGTATATGTTTACTGGGATAGAAAAACACTGCCATTGCTGGAGGCTCTTCTGGAAAACCATCCAAGTTAGACCTTCTCCGAAACATCCTCCAGAGGACGATCTTCCTCTCCAGAACTACAGATAAGCTATGATGACAGTCTGTGATAGGTGGCATTCTATAATAGCCTTCAATCTTGAACTGTCTTCCACAACAAAACCCTCAGTAACGTATTTTTTCAGCAAAGTCTTCCCATAAAATAGAAAAGTGTATTTAAGTTGCCATAGTATAAGTGTTAGCTAATTGAATCCTAACTCTTACTCACTAAGAGTAATTGCCTTCATTTCTACTTACGAGCCTTTCTAGCAGCTGTCCCCAAACATATTAATGTACCTGCACAGTGACTCCCAAAGAACCATTGGAATAATTCTATATACATAGGCTGTACAAAGCTTTCTGTGACATTTCTCTTCTCTTTCCTTCAATAGAAAGGGAGCAAGCTCTTTCCTTCAAGAAAATCTGTCTGAAGGATGTACTATGTATTGCAGTTTGTTTATGGGTATAGACAACATGAAACATCCAGACTGGATGAAAAAGTCTGTAGGATTGCTTTATATTCCATAGAAAAAAATTGCTATTGAAGCACATTGATCCAATTTTGTTGAGCTGGCCTGAAATTCTGTCTAGCAATAGGTTTAAGCAAAACATGACTTAAATCAATCTGTACCAGTTCACAACAGAGCTTGTGAAGTCTCAATGATGCTTTTTAGTAAACTGATACTTTTACTACAAATATGTTTTCTGTGAAGTAGTGTGAAATTCAGAGCACCACGTAGGAGTTGTCAGTTATGTGAATTAACAGAACATGAGGCAGGAAGATTCTCTTCTGAATGAGAAAGGTAGTGTAGGAATTTTTCATCATTTGCAAACTTTCACTTCTATTTCAGTACAGTGAAGATTCTGGAGTGTGTACAAAACTGTTTGCGACTGTCCATTGCGACTTGGTAATGATGGGACTATAATGTCACACTTCAGTGATACAATGCTTGGTATTACAGAATTTCCACATTTCACAGTTATATAGCAACATAAAAAACCCCTAAAAACCTTACTTATAAAAGCTAGAATCAGATGTAAGAAAACTGTTACACGCTGAAATAGTTTTAAATAGCAGCTTTCAGCTTCAGAATCAAAAGGTGGAATCCAGAGATTCCTAAAAAGGTAAAAGGCCTCTCACATAAACACCCTTGTAGTGGAAATACTGACTGATGTTTTGGGGTTTTTTTTAATACAGATGTTTCTTTCTTGATTTATATGTCAATGTCTTTGTCTTCTACTTTTTGTATAAATTGAGTTCAGTAAAAGCCCTGGTAGGAACTACAGAAGACTGTGTAACCTGAGGACGGGTGCATGAGGCTCACTGCTGACATCTGCTGAATGGAATTTCAGGTATACTGGCAAAGAGCATTTTGTCTTGACTTGCTTCTTGGCTGCAGTGGATTTAGAATATAAAATGTTATGGTGGTATAGAACAGAAGAATTCCTTTATGCACATAGTACGTCTAGCATATCCTTCAGATGTGTGTAACAAGTTCTACCATTTCCACCCTGACTGCTTTTCAGGCTAGAATATGCAGAGGCACTGGATGCAACAGTCACCAGATTACTGTTGTGGGGTTTGTGATTTCCTGAATCCTATCCTTTCAATTTAGAAACACTTTTTAACATTATTCTAATACTATTTTAATAAATATTTGTGGGTATGTAATGAATTAGATTAATTAGGCTTGGACTTGAACATGGAGTGTCCCTCTGGCATCGTATGATGTAAATGAAACAGATTATAGGCAAAAGTAACCCTGTTTGGTTTATATCCAAAGAAATAGGGGTCAGATGAGATATCATCTATCACTGATAGTCATCAGTGTACACTGCCAAATAAAATCAAATTTTGTCTTAAAGAGTTTCTGTAACTGCCAGTCAATAGGTATGTGCAGAACATGCGTCATGGTACAATGACATTAGACAGGGTTGAGAGAAGTAAGTCTACAGACAGCATAGCTTTCTCAGGCACAGTTCTTCAGCCACACTAGAGTTGCTTGTAGCACTAACCATTCGAAATCCAGTTATTTCCTCTAGTATACTAGAATATTCATGGGACAATGCAGAGGGTAGACTTACATCATCATTTGGACTTTCCAGTTTTATAGTCCACATTCCTGAATGTGTTTAAAAGCCATATAGATATGGTTCTTGGGGATATGGCTTAGTGGTGTAGGGTTAATGGCTGGACTTTTCCAACCTAGATGATTCTATGATTCTAAAATCCTTAAAAACTGTGGTTAAGGTCAAGATTTTTAGTGTATATTAATGGAACACATCTATTGGGCTGGAAAGAAAATGGCTTATTGAATTTTTAATGTTGCAAAGAGCATCTTTCCCTCTTGAACACCAGCACTTATTTCTGTCCATGTTTAGACGAGTGGACAATGACATGTTTTTCTAATCTCACTCCACTGAGCACTCAGGGCAATAAAATGGAATTCTCAATTTTAAGTATCTGTGGATTCAGTTCCTTCTTTTTTTTTTTTTGTTTTTTTCTTTTGACCTGATAAGAATGATATTTTCAGATATTTGTAGAATTATACCATTAGGCATACCACATGAAACTTGTATTTACTCGGTGTACCTAGAATTACATCTGACTTTTCCCAGATCTATACTCTTTTTCTTCCTAGATATTTTGTCCAGGAAAAATTGTGGTAATATTATGCCTCTTTAGGACTCTGATGAGCTGATCGAGGCCATTTGCAGACATACCTATTGCATATGGTCAAATCTATTCTACAGTGTATGAACAATGGATCCCATGCATTCAGGGTGCATGGGATCTAATGTGTGTGCACTGAACAGGCGATCTGTGTGAGCACAGTAAATCTAGTTCACTCTGAACTTACTGTATGTGTATAAATCAAGGATGCATCCCAGACACATTAGTTTCACTGCATTTCATTTTGTCTGGGAAAACCTGGACAGAAATATGGTAGCCCTAAGCTTCCCACATTCCAAGCTCCACACACACACACATAATAGGTTCATGTCTTGAACCCTTAGTCTCTCTTGGGCATTCTATTATTGTTGATACAACACATAAATCTCAGGTTAAGTGTTCTCCTGACTTTGCAGTTTTTTATTATTTTCCTATAGGCTCAACAGTCTTTAAATCCTTCTGAATTATTAGACTATTAGGTGGGAAATAACAGGCGACCCTTCATTTAGCTCTGAGCATGATTCAGTAGAGAGCTCTTCTCTGTGTAATGCCCTGGTATCTGAGAAACGCCTCCAAGTGATTTTTTGCAGCTGTGGGCATTGTTCTTTTTGTTTAATATTCTCTGTTGTTTACTTAGCCAAGTTGCTTTGGTATTTATTAATTGAGAGTTGTAAGTAATTCAGTTAATCTAACACTTGATCAGCAATTTCAAATCAACATTTGAGAGGGACCATGCCCTAAGGCAGTTGTTATTTATTCTGGTCAGGTAATTCCTTTCTAGGCTGTTTAAACAGCAACATATTTCTGGAACGGTGAGGCTACCCTACTTAGGAAAGGAGTTTGAAGAAGTCTGCCTTTCTGTTTCTTTAAAATTTTAGCTAAGTAGGCTGCTTAGTATGATAATAAAAAATTAAGGTAGGCAGATAGCAGCATAATTAAGAACATGTAAAACTGCAATATAAAGTCCAGGCATCTGGTAAGGATTAGATTTGCTGGTTATACAAAATCTTGAAGATACAATCCATTTTGACAAATCTGATAGGGAGAAGAAAGATGAATACATTACCATTTAAGCTGCCCTTGTAGCACTGAGCAATCCTGTAATGCTTTCCACTTAAAATATTTAAACATCAAAAGCTAAACAGTTGGCTCTCAGGTAAAAGTTCACATGTTTACATGTATCACCCGTTGCTAAATTCTCCCTTAAGTATTTTAAGTATTTTATTCCTCTGTGAAGGAAATATCAACTCCACTGCTCACATTTGCATTTTAGGATATTTCTTTTCTCTGTTTGGAGTTTTGGAGTATGAGAAAGTCTGACTTGGTATTCCAAATAAGTCCAATAGTCATGAAGCTCCATAGTAGAGTTACTTCTGGGCAGCCCATAAGGAAGAAGTTAGAATAATCTCCCTGAAATAAGGAAGACTGAGCTATAATAAAAGCCCTGTGATAATTCAGAGGCTAGCATATACAAGCCACATTTATAATTAATAAAAAAACCCATGCTTTAATCACTCCAAGT
This sequence comes from Megaceryle maxima, assembly GCA_024605025.1. Lineage (NCBI taxonomy): Eukaryota > Metazoa > Chordata > Aves > Coraciiformes > Cerylidae > Megaceryle > Megaceryle maxima. The sequence continues at coordinate 74,378 of JANHGN010010864.1, forward strand.
AGATTGCTCCCGTTACACCTATAAGAAAGGGCTTTGAAAGTGAAGCTTCACAGGCACTTAGTGAAAACTCTGACTTCACAAAAGTTATACCTCACCATGTTTATCAACAAGCTAAAGCCATAACACAATCCTCCATTACTCCTTTTCTTCCTCCTCCCAAGAACAACAACCTGCACACTACCAAGGCATTAAGCTCCTTTTAGTGAATTGTTAGAGAAGGTTTTTCCTGGATATAATAAGGCAAGTGTCTGCAGCTCTAGAATAAAGTGGGAAACTGAAGAAAGCTTTGAATTTCAAACATCTTTCAGTGAGGAATTAGTTTTAAAAGACATAAAACAATAAGCCATGAAATAAGTCCAGACACCATAATTCAGGGATAGAATATGCTATGAAACTGGCAGGTATCCAGGCCAGACCCAGGTGCCTGTTTTGGATTAGATTCAAGTGGCCTTAGGCCACCTACAGAGCTTTCAGGTAAAATCTGGAAGCCGCTTACCTCAATATGCCCTACCTTACTTCTATTTCAGGTACTTGTGAAGGATTCCCAGATGGCTGGCACCCATCCAGAGCAATATGCTTTCAGATCGCATTGTCTCTATACTGTGATGAGGCAGGTTTCTTTTCTGAAACATATCTGAAAAGCAGAGACTTAATAAACTGCCCATTTTCCTCAGTTTGCACTGAGAAAATTTTACTCATGAGAACATCATTTATGTCTTGCTGCTTTTGACACACTTAGTATGTAATTGCAAAAGAGCAGGACACCAGTGTATATATGTATAATCAAAGGGATACAAAAGGTAAATCCTGAAAAAAAAGACAAAAATACTCTCACAGCTTAGACTATTATAGCTCATAAGACATAAAAGTACTTTGTCAATCTAATTCAGATGTTACCTGTCACATTTTTTTGTTTACTTTTAATTCCCTTTTACTCTGGGTCATGAAAATAGGCCAAGATAAGTCAAGCTGTAGACTTCAATGTGTAGACTTCTGACTGAAAATAATTTTTCTTTTACCATGGCTGTCCTAGACATGTGATGCCTTCTGTAGTCCCCTGAAAGATCCTGTGCATATCCCAGTACACATCACGGAGTATGTGACTCCAGTTTCATACCATGAGGACAGCAGGCAGTGCTAGCTGGCCTGGCAGATCTTGAGTCAGCACATTTCTTCCTGCTAGATGCAACTCAATAAAATTACCCTGTGAGCATGGATAAAAAATAATCAGGTTACCCTCAAATAGACTAATCAGTGTCAGTTTCTGGTTATGAAGCTCTAGCACAATGTTGCAGTGTCTGCATTGCCAAGAAGGTTTATATATCATTTAAATTCAAGATAAAAACTCCCTGCTCTTATTAAAAGTAAAATGATTGTAAAGGCCATAAAATAATTTTTATTAATGTTACACTCTTTAAGTTCATCCATTGAGCAAAACAACAGCACTTTCACAGTATTTGGTATTTCTTAAAGGAGATGAAGGGAAGGATTTTGATTATTAGGCACCACCTAGCAAATGTGAACATAGCCAGTATTAGACTCATATGTAAGGGTTTGCTGAACAAAGGTTCAACATGCATAACTCTGATTTTCATTATTTTTCTATTTTACTTTTCCCTTATTGTAATATGCCGAAAAATCACTTCTTTAACTCTGCCAGCTACTTCTACGTTCTTGCCCCACTAAATCCCTTGTCTTAATATGCAAGTTCAGAATTGCCACCACAAAGTCCAACTCTACCCTTATTGAATTCAGCTGAAGAGGGGCTGTTAGTTTCAATGTTACAGGCCTACAGCCTAAAATGATTTAATTCCTTTTTTTTCCCAACATCCAGATCTAATAGACAAAAAATCAAACACTTTCCACTCAGTACACACAGAGATATTATTAAATGTTGTCACAGCAAACAGTGCAACACTGAGTTTGTAAAACAACCGATTCCTAAACATGCTGAAATCACTTTGGAAATCAACATCACAGTCAGGAATAATTTTGTTTGCAAATTAAGAATGCAGAGAAGGCTGTGGTTAATTAAAAAGTATAATCTGAACTCTTGGGACAGGGACCAATTTTCTGTTCTGCATGTGTTCAGCACCTTGACTCAAGCAGTCCTGTATAATTACTGCTACCATATTCTTCATCTGTTATCATCATCTTTTGGCAAGAAAAATAGTGTTATAAATACCCTTCTTTGCAGGAAATAAAAGATAAGTCATGAAGGCCTTGTTTTCCTGGTGAAAGACTATAAAGCAAGTTAAATATTTAGAGTTAATATGCTTATAAAAAGCTGTGAAGTGATTACTCACTGCCACTGTGGTGCAAAATAGCCTACAAGAAATGAGAATCTGATCCTCAAAAAATACAGCTTTCCAATGTCTAACACAAACCCCATTCTTTTTATGGTACAAGAGTTTGAATTCTTCCAGTACACAGCAAATAGAATATCTATGCAGATTTATTAGACAACACCTTCTTTGTATAGCATTGCATGGTGCTGTAAGCTCTTTCTTATAGAAGCAAATACAGAGCAGCTCCATAATTCTGTGGGAGACATTTTCCTGTTTGGTTGCCAAGCTGTAGTTAAAATTCCCACTGAGAGGTCCATTTTGAATAAGAAAGAGATTAAGGTGGTGGGTCTGGGCACACAGCTACAAAGAGAAGATGAACACACACTGAACCAGAAGTAAAAGCACCTGATTTTCATAGGAAATGGGCCAATAACCATTGAAAAAGGTGAAATAAAGTATCTGTGAGTCTACTGCAACTGTTACACAGAAGGGACTGAAAATGCTCCTGAACTTCTTTGCAATATATGTTCCCAGCAAGGAGGATGAAGTAACAAAGGCTCATTGATGTGAAAAGTGGGGGAAGTTTTTAATAGAGGAATCGCAGGAGCCAGCCAAAGAAGCATTATCTTGTATTAAAAAAAACCCCTGCAAATAATGAAATTCAGAGGAGAGAGAAGCCAATTTTCTTCTTTGCTTGGCCCATGAAATTAGTAGCAAATAAAAGAAACACATGTAAAAAGGACCGGAGACTAAATCTTCCCAGCAACACTTTTCATGGGCTATATTGTTCAAAAGAGTACAGGGGTTCATGTTCAGAAATGCTGAACAGGTTCAGTTCCTCTCGATCTCAACTGGAGCTGTGAATTCTTGGTACTGTAGCAAATTAAGGCCCCAGAGTGCACTTGAAAATTTTCAACCCAGAACTCAGATTCCCACCCTGAAACTAACTAGATACAAGCAGGATTATTATCATCAGAGACCTTACTTTACAAAGCAATGCAAATTGATGATGGCACTTGTGGGAACAAGTCACATCAGCAGAAGTTACCTTTCCAGTCCAGAAAGAAAATGAAAGAGCAAAAGAATATGTCAGGCTTGGGTGAGATGAAGCAGTGCTACTAGGAGTAGGGGACAAAGAAACAACTTTTGGCCTATATTGGATGAAACAATATACGTTTTATTTACAGAGATGAAGAGAAGAACCAATAAGAAGTGCATGAGGTACTATTTTGCCCCAATGCTCTTTGTTTTGGGGGTGGAATAACGTCATACATTCCTATCATGGAAGACAGAGGTTGAAATTTCCACATGGATTTTCTTTCTTGCCTGGTTTATCCTTTTTTGGGGTGCAGATGCTGGCTGCCTGTAACAGAGACTGGGCTTCCCTTCCTGCATGTGATGCCAAAGTATGTCTGAAACCAATACTAATGTCTTAGAAGTAATTTGCAGGCTTTTTAATACATCTTTGTGACTCCGTAGCCTTCCGGGTGTAGTGCAAATCAGTATTTATAAAAAGCATTTTCAAAGTGGATCTTTGAACCTGCTGGACTGCACGGTTTCTCCCGTGCCATTTTTGATCCATTGTATAAATACAAATTTTGGCACATGCACAACAGTATAAACTGCATAATTGTTTTTATTAGAGTTCTGTGAGTTTGGAGGTACCTGTGCTTTAATTACACTTGGCAAGTTTCCAGGAAAACTCTTCTAAAATGTAGTGCTTGCAAAGCCTTAGTTGGGCCACCCACAATGACAGCTTTTATTTTCATTCTATTAGTGATGGACATTTTCATTTCATTTTGGTCTGGGTGTGTGACAGAGCCCCCATGTACTGAACTGCAACTTCCCCTTGTTCACTTCTCAGCCGTGGTATCAGGACACTTTGCCAGGGACTTGTGACATTGGATCCAAAGCAAATGAATGCTATTTGTGGAGTTCTTAGGTTGTATTTCTTCCTTCCTTGGTCTCCCCTCCCCCTTTTAAAAATTGCTGGTGACGCTAGAAATGCAAGTTAGTTAATCTCTTCTAAAATCTAAGCATAAGCCTACAGTGCTGTCTACAAGAGAAATGCAGAACATTGCTCTGTGAAGTTTCTATATGTCAGCCTTAAGCACCCAGCATGGAGGTGGTTTTAGTTCCGCTCCTGAGCCCAAATCTCTTGTGTTGCAGGATAGAGCAAGTACAATGGTAACAAGTCAGCAGGATAGCTGGAACTTCATACTCCATGCCAGAAAGTAGGATGTCCAGCTAGGACAAATAAATGTGTAGAACTAATCAAATTAGGATGGACATGCTGTGCAATACAGAGAAATGCATGTAAGCAGAAAATTGTGTTTAATATTTGTAATCAAAAGTATTTATTTGGGACTATAACAGCCCTATGCTACGTGCAAATTGGGTGAGGGAAAAAAGTAAACATTGTTTCTTTGATTTTGCTGGGAGTTAGGGTACAGCAGGAATGCTGGATCAAGCTCCTTTTCCAGTGACTGTGATTAAAAAGCTATGTGAAAAGAATTTTGGGGCTTATTGACAGAAGATATTACTGTAAATGGTAGTGAAAACCTATTCCACAGAGATTACTCTTTATTGCATGGAGTTTGCCAGAAATTATAGGATGCAAACTGAAAACTGGGTTTAGAGACCAATCGAGGACTTAATTTTAGTCCTAATACCACGTTTTGAGGCTTTTACAGAAAGCAGAATTTAATACAGAAACTGGTGAGACAGTGGAATTTTGTTTTGTGGACTTTCAGACCCTTAGAAATGGGAATTAATGCAGGATCCACACTAAGTCAACTAGTAGATGTTTTTGTTACTTATACAGTTTCCATGTCAGCTGAGATACAGTTACTCTTAAACAGAATAACCAGTGACATGGTATAGCCCAAGCTGTGTGTCAGTGAACGATGCAATTAGCCACCATGCAAAAGCAGCTTTATTACAGTAGCTCATGTTATAAACTGAACACTGGTTAGAAATATGCTTTTGGAAACACACTAGACTAGCATTTTCTGTTCCTGAGAATACCATAGTCAGCTTCAGATTTCACGGAAGTAAACAAATAAATCCTCATTGTTTCTTTTTATAAGAGTAACCCTTTAAAATTTGGGGAGGGGAGAAAGTATACAGTGTAGGAGTGGATCTGCTGTTAGCAGGAGTTACAATAGTGACTAGTACTTTAGAAACCTACTCTGTGGATGTAAAAGCAAGTGCTAATGCTGTTCCAGCTGGAGGCGAAGCTGACCAGTGTCTTCAGACCATCAGTCAGAATGTGTCATGTTCCAGCTGTGCCCCCATACCATACCTGAGGTGCTCCCTATGGCAGGGTCATGACCTCTCTTTGTTTACAACCTCCATTCTGCACAGGGAGCTTTCTGTCAGGAAGGATCCAGCAGACTATCTTCTGAAGTTTTGTGACTCAGCGAGATAGAGGAGCTATGATCATTTATGCCAGTGCAAAGGGTTTGGCCTCTTCCTAAACTGTATGGTATTAAGTGGGTTTAGGTAATGTATGAATAGCCATACAAAAGTAATTTGATACCAGATGACTACATTCCTGCAGCTACGCTTAATCTATATGAACTCTTCCACAAGTTCTTTTTCAAATTGCTCATATTTTATTAAGGTAGAGGTTTTGTCCTGCTACACAAGTGAGTCACAGTTGCTGAACTTTTTAGACAGATTATATAGATTCACAAAATGCCTTGAGATTACTGAATAATATACTGGGGAAGAAAAACCTCCTTAGCAGTTGTGGTACATATGGAGCATAACTAACTTTAGCACATAACTTTACTTTGGAGCCTCTCTGATGGGGCAAAGATGAACTTGATGGGTTTTGAAAACTATCAGCTCATTCTAAAGAGCATTATTTTAATTTTTAAAAGGCATTTCCATGAAGACTTCTCCTCAGAGAGTTTCATCTGGCATGTGGTTAATCACCACTTACTATAAATGAAAGCAAAGGACTTCTGTGCTTCACAAGAGTGAAACACCTTTATGAGGATAAACACAAAGAGAGCATAAAGACTGAGCTGGAAGAATCCTATGGAGTCCTTACATTGTCCTGAGTAAACCAACAAGTATATCATTCACTGAGAAATAGTCAAAGAAATGGTCAAGTAGGAGCAGACAGTTGCAGAAACGGAATGTTGAGTTAGCAAAAACTTATCTGCTCCAATTCTACTATGCGTATTCTCTCAGCTTGATGTGACTATCTGATTGAAACAAACCCTCACTGCACCATTTTCCTATTGGAACTACTCTGCTTCCAGTCATCCAATCATGTATGATTTAAATATGGTATAAATTATTCAAATTAATTTCTAATACAAATATATCTGGAAAAATAATCTAGTTTTACAGAGGAAGAGGTGACAGTTATCAGACAACAGACTTCTCTGAATTATTCACTCATCTTAATGGTCATGAATGTCCTACATGATAAAGAATTTGCTTTAACAAACACAGCAAAACAAACAGAATGGCATTTTAATTAGGGGCTTATTTCTTCTGTATGCCTGTCAGTCATGGTACCGATAATGTGAGTTCTGTGTGGGGCTAGACTCTGTCATGATGACCATCACAGCATAGCTCTTGGGGAAAAAGGTCTACAGAAATTAATGAGAAAGAGGAATTGAGATTTAGAAAGCACAGAATTATTAAAACCAATAAACTATTTTCTCTTACAAGCTAGTAAATGGAAACAAGAACATCCAATGTCTTTGCACCTAGACATCAAGACAGCAGACACTTTGCAGGCAGCTGTAATCTGTCTAGAGTGGGTGGATGAGAGGCATTGGTGAAACTTGGGCTGTGCCCTTGTGAGCCTCAGTGTCGTGATGCAAGTGAAGTGATAACCCACTGCCGGTACAGAATAGCAAAACCCCTACTTTCCCTTGAAGGTTTGAGATAAACCCTGACTTCCTGAGTCATGGTACATAGATGATCTCTATGCTGAACGGTTTTATTCTGCAGATCTCTCCCCAAGAAGGGTATTATTATCTGTAGTGCAATGCTTCTTAAGGGTGACAAGCTTCTACTGGGTCTCCACACTTCTATTCACTAGTTTCTCGCATAGGTGGAATACAGTTGCAAGCGGATACAAACAGTGGAAGAAAAAGACCTACTGAAAACATGACAACACTGATCATCATGATCAGGGACAGCTTAGGGAAAATAGAGTCCAATAACAGACTGCAGTACAGTAATGATTATCTCTGAGGGAATATATGCTTGCTGGTCATTTGAAGTGGGAATTGCTAGGGGGTGTGGGGAGGAAAAAAACCCTCTGCATTGTTTCCTACACTGCTGACCATGGAACTTTGTTTCTGTGATGTTCTGCATGGTAACTATGTTTGCACATGGTAACGAGCTGCCTGCAGGATTCTCTGATGTTTATGACCGTCTCTGCTGGGATCTTGATTGACTTTGGGATCAAAGTATGATGTTGCTTGAGCATGTTAACTGATCAATGTTGCTGCCTACAGGCCAAGAAAGGTTGGGGTCCCCTGCCTAATGCCAACTCAAATTTGGACGCATGTCATTTATAGTCATGCAAAGCAGTGTCACATTTTTTAGTTCTTCTTTGATCATAATCAGAAACTATAAATCCCCAGGGTGAAATCTTAACTCCACAGAAATCAAAAGCAAAACCTCCTCCAGTGGTGCTAGGTTTATGGTGAAAGTTGTCTTTTTCTTCCTTAAACAACTGCCAGACAACTGTATTTATTTCTCTCCTGTCACAGCAAAGAAAATGTCACTCTTTACAGTCATGTAGCTTACTAAATACAGTCAGGTCTGTTAGGTGTGTTGAGGGCTGACAATAAAATTACAACCTGATAATTTTCTATTTTCCTCCTATTATCCACAATACACAGCATGTTTCATGTGTTCTGCTTCATTGGGACCACTGTAAACCTGTAGCCAGCTATTACATTTGAATACACTCAGTGGAGGTGTCAGGTGCACTATTACAAACAGATCTTGGAAACTTTATCAAAATATATTCAGCAAGGTGATAATGTAAAACCCACTGGGAAATAGACTCGAAAGAGAAATTCCACACCTGGGAACTTATTTAATGTTTAAAGACAGGAAATTCTTTAAAAGGGAAAATATCTCTGATGTTCTAATCCACTGACCCAAACTAGTTACCATGAACCCCCCGATAAAGGAGCTAGATAGAGATGACCTCCAGCTCACCTCAGCTTCCCTTGTGCTCTCTAGCTTGTGTGCCAACTGGAGCAGTGAGGCACCTTAAACTGACAAAGCTACCATTTAATTTCACGGTGTGACCCTGGGACAAGGGAGATTTTGAGTGAGATTGGACTGAGACACATACTGGAAAACTTAGTACAAAGAAGAGATCATGAGGTGAGAGACACTTCTCCAAGTGCTGCCAGAAACATCAGAAACAAGTTCTGTATTGATTTCCATCCCGGACCAGTCCCATTCACTTCAATACTTCAGTGTCCTTTCAGATTATTTAGATCTTTGATCCTTTACTTAAGTTTTCTGTAGAAGATAAAGTGTAACCTAATAGCATGGACTCTACAAGTCGAGACCAGAACCTGGTGCAGCGTTTGACTTGATAGATTTAAGCCACTGTGTGAAAGTCAGCAGCTCCTTTATGGACATAAGTGTTCAGTCTACAGTAACTGGTCTTGGCTACCACGGCAGTATTTTCTTCTCAGGCAACCTAATCTTCGTTCGATTTTGATTTGTTTGTTTTCCCATGAAGGTACCTTTAAAAATCATAGAAAATAACGGCATATTATCTCCAGGTGAAAGGTGCTTTGGAAGCTGGATGGCTATACGCCTTCTCCCAGCATCACCAGGAAAATTCTGGTCCTTGGGATTAATTCCTGTGGGTCGGCCCCCCGCTTTTGCAGCCCTTCTACCCCGTTGAAGGTCCTCGCGGTCTCTGCAGATGGACGCAGGTGCGCCGCTTCCCTGCTTCCCCCAAGGGCTGGGGGGGCCGCAAGCCGCCCCCTCTCCCAGGTGCCTCTCCGCCTTCGCCCGCGAGTCCCGGCCCCAGCCCGGCCCCGCCGCCTCCCCATTGGTCCCGCCCGTTCCGCTCCGTGTCGCGTCGCCCCCCGGGCGGCGGCCGCGCCGAGACGCGGCGCCGGAGGCAGCGCTGCCCCGCGGCGGCGGCGGCGGCTTAAAGCGTGCGTGCCGGCGGTGGCGGTGGCGCGCTCACCTGGGCGCCGCTCCATGGGCTCCGCCGCCGCGCACGGCGGGGCCGCGGCGCTGCGAGCCGGCCGCCGGAGCTGCTGCGGGGCAGAGCCCAGGTGACCATGCGGGGGATCTGGGCTTGCCCGCCGTACGCTTCGGGGAGCAGGTAGCATACACGAGGTGCACGGCGGAACATGGACTGTCTCCTGCTTGTCGTCTGGACTTTACCTGTTGCGATTCTCAGCGGCAGCTCCATGCAATTCCCGACTCTCCCATGGCTTGGAAGCACTGTAAAGGCAGGTCGAGAGCACTTTCTTTTGCAGTCGCCTAGTGTACTTTCATACCAGGTTACTGCACAGTTTTTGCCTTCCCTTGTCAAGTAAATCTTGCCCAATACTCCTTTTCTCTCTCTCTCTCTCTTTTTTTTTTCTTCTCTCTTGCAGACCCTTCAGCTGTGCTGCCTCTGTTGCATGTCTCATGCAGCAACTTTAACCAGTGACAGCATCAGTGAATTGAACCATGGTTTGTATAGCTCTTTCTGTGTCTCTGTATATGAGCATTTGCATGGATGCGCTTTTTTTTTTTTTTTTTTTTTTTTTTTTTTTTTTTTTTTTTTTTGTGGATTGAGTGTTTAAAGGGAAGAAGCCACAGTGCTCAAGGAACGTAAACTGAAGCAAAGTTGGCTGCTGTAAAATAGTGAACCGTAGTGAATCATGGGCAGTGATTAACTTGTTAAGCCCTGTGTGCAAAAGTTAAAAGGTACAATACGAAAAGCAAAGCAAATGAATGAGATAGTAAATACATTCGCATTTACACGTGCAATTAGAAAAAATGAATGTATATGTAGCCACAACAACAAAACCCCGTGTGTCTGTTATGAAAGCAATGAGACAAAAGTAATGAAAAGGTTTCAGTGGGAGAGCGGGAGAAGCCGTGCAATGTAGGCTAAGGGAAAACAAACCTAGAGAGAAAGGACTTGTGTGAGTGAGAGGTCTGGAGCGGTTTGCTCCCAAGTTGCAGAGACTAACACTTAGATGCTGATGACTTTGGGAAGTTTGAAGTGCAGTATATGCTTTTTATTGGGTGTGAGTGGAAACAAAGTACAATAGAGAACAACACCAGGTTGCAAAAAGGAAAACCCTTTTGCACCCTAGAGTCTGCTCACTGGGGGATTCCCTTTCTCCAGCAGCTGCTTGCATTTTTTGGCTGCCATCCTGCTTAGTGTCCTCAACTTCTGCCGTTGATTAACACCACTTGAGGAAAGTGAAAGTTCTTGGTCTATTGTTTCCACTGTCTAAGGGAAAACCAACCTATCACAGGTTGTGTTTTCAGCTTAATGTGTGTCCAACAAAGTTTATTCAGGCAGATTGATAGAGATTTATAGTTTTTGCAACATCTGTTACAGCACAAGGAGGGGGTTTTCTTCTTTTTCATCAGTATTCCTTCAGTTTAGGAAGAGAAATAAATTTTTTTCCTGTTAAATACATGGATATTAAGTATTCAGAGAAATGCAGCTCAGAAATGAAATGGGGTTGGGAAGCAGTTTATTCATCATAATTACTCATTACCAGGAATAGGTGCAAAGATCCTACTTCAGCAAACTGCTAAAATTCAGACCCAGCTTCCAGGATGCAATTAATCCCTGTACTGCTAGATCAACATCAATGGTAACGTACCTCAAGGTAGGCACCTGCTTATACAGCTAGCTGAATCATGACCTCAATTTTTTCCTTTCTTGGGTGCTTGTGAGTAGATATTAGTCTTCTCACAAATAGTTTTGTAATTTTTCAGATATTGTATCCAAAACAATAAACTTCTTTGACATGCAATTAGCAATGGCTGACTAAAGGTTATTAGGTAGGATGTAATCTCTTTCTGCTGAAGGTCAGTTACAATTTGAAACCCAGTCTAATCAAGTCACTACAAAGAGATGAGGTCCAGCTCAGTTAAGGCATTAATAAATTAATCCTTTAATCCATTTGAACAAGTGGTACGGTTCTACAAAGTCTCAGTCATGGTTACCCCTACAGTGATATAATATTTGCTGCATTCTTAGGGAAGGAAAAAAAATTCTCAAATCAGAACAGCCTTTACATTTGACAGCAATTAATACAGGGGGAGGGGAAAATCTACAGATCTGTTGGTGATGACAAATGTCTTCAGAAGAGTGATTGTGGGAATGTTCACAGCTATGTTAGTTAGTCTTTGCCTCTCAGTGGGGCAGAAAGGAAACAAACACAGTTTGAGAGCCTGTGTGAGTTAGAGGGCTGAGTTTATGCAGTCGAGACCATACACATGTAGCATGCAGAGCTTTCAGACCATTCCCTAAATAAGGGAAAGCTTCATGCCTTAGTGAAAGCCTGATGCTTGCTGTGTTGGAATGACACCTTATTTGTTGGATACAAAAGCTCATGGGTAACTTTCTGTCATTACAGATTATGTATTTGTGACACCCGTCAAAGTGGATTCCAGTGGATCATACATTTCACATGATGTTTTGCACAGTACTAGGAGAAAGAGATCAACTCAGAGCTCAAAGAGTTCCTTGCACTACAAATTTTCAGCATTTGGACAGGAACTTCATTTAGAACTTAAACCTTCGACCATTTTAAGCAACAGTTTTGTTGTCCAGGTACTTGGGAAAGATGGAGTCTCAAATTCTCAGGAACATGAAATTGAGCAGTGTTTCTACCAGGGATTTATAAGGAATGATAGCACCTCTTCGGTAGCAATATCTACATGTGTAGGCTTGGTAAGTGTTTCTTTAAAACACGTCAGCATTAGAAGTATTTTCATACTTGAAGTAGTAGCTGAAGTTATGTAATTCATATAATATTCAGGATACCTTACACCATTTCGTGATTTGTCTAATACCACTAGTTGCTATTGCATTTAACAGAAAGGGTTTAGTTATAGCCAATGAATTGCATCACACCCTTTGTAATTTTTTGATCTTTCTTTCAGGAAAAATCCCAGAAGACTGCCTGATAGTCTTAGTTATTATCCTGTAGCGATTTTTATTATAGTTCGTTGTAGTTTATACATTTTTGCTTACCCTTGAGTAAATGTTCCTCCTGTCTTTGTGAAGTACTATGAATAAAGGAATAAAAAATCAATCCATAACCTTGTGAGGAAAAAAAGTTATACCTAGGTTTGTCAACTGTTTTAAGGAATGGTGAATTTCCTAGCTCAGCAGGAGTTATGAACCAGTTTCCTTTGACAGCTCCAGCTTTATTTGGGTTTATAGTTCTTGATTAGTTGATCTCTTGTGAATGTGCTAAATATTATCATTGCATATTTTCCATGTGCGGCTGTCATCGAAGTTCCTGAAAAATTATTACTCGTAAATGGTTTTTTTCAAATTAAGTTTGACAGTGCTCATTGCCTACAGAGAAGTCTTTACTGGTGTAATTCAGAAGAATCATCTACAGAGTTAATAGTTATTGATAGTTTTCAGGCTTAAGTCCTTGCAGTTGCTATCTCCTATGGATGAGATTAAAGCAGTGATATTAAAGTGCTAGGTATATGAAACTATCTATGCTTTATGGTTGACTAAGGTCCAGAGGATATGTTGGGTGACCCTCTAGAAATCTGTTTTGCAAAGGTACTTGTCCATAAGGACTATTAGAGTGTGTGACAGGTCTAAAAAAGGAGCACTTGAGACACCCAGTGTTTCCTTTGAAATAGTAATCGGTGACTTCAGAAGAGGGTGGCTCATTAGGAAGGGCTGTTGAATACTGATAACTGGTTGAACTAGTCTGGATTATATGTTGGATACTCTACTTTTTTTTTTTTCTTAGTAAGTTAGGGGAATTATTATCTTATAGTTGATTTGAACAGTTTTAAACGTGACTTTAGAAGAAGTGCCAGGAACAGAAATGAAGCTGTCTTTCTCTTTTGGGGTTTTTTTTTGGTTTGG